>JBAIAA010001075.1:0-120611 GCA_037893245.1 Crossaster papposus
ATATTTCCTTTCAATAAGTAAGATATTTTCTAATAATTCGTAGTAAAATTGTTCGATATCTGGCAAATAGTTTTTACTTACCTTTAAAAGTAGGATATACCTATTTGCAGATATCAAACAAATATACTACCGAATTATTAATGAAATATCATTTGCTAATCTGAAAGTAAAATATTGATTCTAGGGCATCCAGCAAAATGATTGAGCTAGATATCCTGTAATTATTCTGGAAAAATATAATTTTATAAAGAAAAATTCGCGATCACGGGCGGCGATCGCGACAAAACACAAATAACATAAGAATAACTTGCGCGCCGCCGGTTTGAAAACAAACGCCTGTTTTTTGTGCTAGGTCATGGCTACAGTTTTACTTGCTAGTGTATTAGTATTTTGTAATATTGGGTCATGTTGGGGTTTAATGTATACATATTTTAAGCCCTTTTATACACTGGACAAATCTTGGAGTTGAAGCTGGTTGAAAACATTGATGTGTTTTCACTGGAAAATGTCCAACCCTGCAGGCAACACGGAGATTGAATTACGACACCTGTTGCAAAGCATTGTCACCTCTAAAAACAACTTTATGGGGGATTTTTCAGTATCCTTTCAAAAAAAGTTGTGGTTCGGTTCCACGTGAGTAATGTGTGCAGTTTTAAACTAACTTTAATTCCTGGTTTGATCCGGTCCACGGAATGTTGATATTTGTTGGCTGTCGACCAGTAGGCCTGCAAAGACAAAACTTTGTAGGGATTAAATGTGTTCTGTAATAAGAAACAGATGACAAAAAATGTTTTACATTGACCAAGCACAAGCGCGGGAGTCTTTTCATCAAAACTTGAGAAATGAATCGCACTGCGAACCTGTGGCTGGACAGATATGGTCGTACGTGCTTATCCTTCATTCCGTTTAAGAATATCCGAATTATGTTTTTGTGTAGTATATGTCATTCCGACGCGGAACCGGTTCGAAAATGCTGAGATTCCCATGCTGGAATGACAACATTTACAAGTAAAATATAAATTCTAAGCCCAAATAACTTACTTTTAACCAGTTCTCGCCAGAGGACACGTAAAGTTTTTCCATGACTTTCAAACGGATGATGCATTTCACGTTTAATTATTTTGAAACGGCAACTTTGTCTTTTGGTTGAATGTGAGAAAAACATTCTTACGCCCCTTGAATTTTTCGTTTGTTTTGGTTTGCCCTGGCTAGGATGCCAGGGACGATCAGCTTCTCATGAAGTGGTCAAGCAGCTCATTGTGGCTTTCTTTACTCATCGTATAGGCGATCTTAAAGGGCCGGATGCTGCCTCGTCCATGCAGTTCTAAGAACTGTACAAACCCGCTTCAGTGCCAGCAGTACTTATATATGGTCTGATCTTGTTTCTGCTCATTCCTCTAGCAGCGTTACCTAATCTACGTAAGTAGGAAATGGACAAACAGTAATGCGAGTGAGCCCTCAGTTTTCGTTTAGTGAGGGTTTGAGTATAGGTTCTGAAATTTATTGAATAATTAGACTGATGTTTTTATATTGTGGGTCCCAAACAGTTTTTCATGGTTGATTAAATAGTCATTAATTCTGTTGTCCAATATGCAAGGAATAGTATTAACTTCCAGGCGGCTCAATTGTCGCATGATTCAGGTTCAAATTGAAACTTAAAAATGACATTGTCGGTCAAATTGCTCTGACTATAAAAAGTAAAGCAAAAATTTGATATGTTTCAAGATATTATACGTCAAAAGAAATACAAAAATGTATACATGAAACAGGGGAGTTATGGTCTTACTTTTTATCCCCACAATTACAGGCCCTCGTCATAAAAGTTGGGACCCACAAGGTAACGCTATGTACATGTACATTTTTAGAGAAACGAACCTTGTTTGCTTTATATTACACCCCTTATAAGTTTTTGTAACCTTTACAATTTAGGATTTTCTGTTCTGTGAACATCATACACATGTGAACATACTTTTGCGGTACCTATGTCGAAACCAAGCTTGTTGATTGCCAGGCCCAATTTTTTTATGCTATCGAAAGAGACTAGATGACCGTTGTTGTGTATAGATATAATCTGATATGATTTTATTTGGGGGTGCGAGAGAGGAATTGTAATCGCAATTCTCTCATGTGCTAGCAATAGCAATGCTCTCGTGTCTTTACTGTTATATGAACACTCGTCAGTTGCATTTTTTTTTTTGTTTTTGTTGTTAAAATTTAAGGCGGCGCTTTTTTTTTGCTCCTTAAAATTTTTAAGGAGCACGGAGGACTGCGCGAGCGCGATCGCGCTCCCTTTAAAATGAAGGCCTGACATGTGAACTTACTTTTGCGGAACCTTTGCGAAACAAGCTTAGTTGATTGCCATGCCAATTTTTTCTGCTATCAATAGCAGTTGGTCGAACGGTGTGGGCCCGCCGTTTTTTTGGCGGATCTAGTCGATCCTTTTCAAACCCGACGAATATCATGGAATTGTCGTAAGTATACTTCTCTGAAGGAAAAAATCCTAGGAAGAATGCTTCTGATTGTCGACTAGATCAAGGGGGCGGCATTGTTTGTGAAAGAATTGGAGCCAAATTCACTGTTTATTTCCTAACTAAAAAGGTATTTATTAAAGGAGTAACCATGGTCCCTTACTGCGTAATACAGACCGGGTGGGGGATGACCAATGATTATGGACCCCGAATCCCCCAACGACGTACGTAATCACGCAGTCAATAAAAAAGAAAAGAAAAAGTACTGGATTCTCGGCAAAATTGACTCCTTTGACCTTACATTTTCCTAGGGTTTATTGCTTACTATTTCTGATGCACATTATAGATCCAGATGATTTGCCTTTAATATACATCTTGTTCTCTAATTAGATTAGGATTGTTTTTGTATTCTTCTAAGCTTAGTTTTGTTACTGCTTTATTGCAGTTTTATACGTGATCTGTGATACGAGGACAAGTGATCTTGTGATTTGTGATCCGTGAACCTATGAACCTGTGATTCTGTGTGAATACATGAACCAGATTAACAGAATAAACCAATGGAGCAGCTACAATGAGCAAAGGTGCATAGGATCAGAGTGTACATTACCTAAGTTACTGATTGACCATTCTAGTGTAAACACAAATATGGTGAATTAAATACGACTGCAACGCCACAGCAAATTCATCAATTGCACCAGCACAGCTTCAGGCCTGCCTGCACACAAGTCTATCAAAATGATCTATCACTATTTTTACCTTGAAGCCTTCCTGGACCAAGTCTGCTATAATATCAAATACAATTGTGAGAATTGATGTTAGCGGATTTGGGGTGTTTTAGGGTTAATTAATAAATCACCTTTTGGACCCTTGCCCAGATTTGGTATCTCTTGGTTCTGCTGTCTAAGACGTAGTGCGTACTCTACCACTACCAGTGTTTCTGGATTTTGTCAAGTAGTGACGATACTCGCTAGATCTAAGCTGTGTGATTTAATCAAAAGTCATGTTCTGGAGATAATCGAATTACAGACAGAAACACAAATGTACCCTGTGTTCCCTACAAGACAGATATTTTCTCATATGTAAGTCCGTCCGATCCATTTGTAAAATTTAATATGGGTGCAATCCAGTGTATACTTATTACAATTTTAAATACATTTCAATTCTTTAATGAGTTCTTTCATACCTACATACAACTTGTTGACATCAGCATTTGTTGCTGACATCTGTATACATTTTTATTTTGTTTATTGCGTGATAGTTTCACATACACCTGCGACGGTCATCAAGCTAGTGGTGAAGAACCTATATGTAGTACATTATGGGTAACACTACATGTACAGAGTAACTGCATGTGCATACATACTTTACATTTTGTGCTGAACCCGTCAAATGGATATCAATTCTTTCAACGCCTCTGGGACGGGCAGTCTTTGAATGTGCAGCGGTGTGTTGCCCGCTGCACTCTGGTCTTGATTGTTTTTTTTTGTCCGGTTTTTTGGGTTCCCTGATTGCAAGACATGAGATATAAAAATATAACAACATGTAATATATTTTTAAAAGAGGCTTTTGCCCAAGCTTTTGCCCAAGCCTTTTGCCCAAGCTTTTGCCCAAGCTTTTGCCAAAGCATATTGCCCAAGCATTTGCCCAAGCTTTTGCCCAAGCTTTTGCCTCCAATGCTTTTGGCCCAAGCTTTTGCCCAAGCATTTGCCCAAGCATTTGTGCCCAGCTTTTGCCCAAGCTTTTGCCCAAGCTTTTGCCCAGCTTTTGCCCCCAAGCTTTTGCCCAAGCTTTTGCCCAAGCTTTTGCCCAAGCATTTGCCCAAGCTTTTGCCCAGGGCTTTTGCCACAAGCTTTTGCCCAAGCATTTTCCCATGCTTTTGCCCAATCTTTGCCCAAGCTTTAGCCACAAGCATTTGCACAAGCTTTTGCCAAGCATTTTGCCCAGAGCTTATGCCCAAGCATTTGCACAAGCTTTTTGCCCAAGCCTTTTGGCCCAAGCTTTTGCCCAAGCTTTTGCCAAGCTTTTGCCCAAGCATTATAGCTCAAGAGCATTTGCTCATATCAGCACAAAAATCCTGGCTTCAGTAAAAACGGGTAACAAGTCACAATTGTATGTGATTGATATTGCCATGTATTTAGAAGTGGACAGCTAAATATCAATCACAAACAATATACATAAATTTGTTAATAGAAATTTCAGGTTGGTATCAATCTACAATGTACCAACCCTTTACAGTGATCATTTGTCACCTAGGTATGTGCCAATGTCGCTCCTAATCATTTCAGACATGGGACTTGCGACAGACCGAAATACACTCAATTTGGCTCGCACGACTCTGGCTACGCCTTTCTTAACCAGTGTGTTACCTTTCTTTGGGCTCGTCCCGAGCTCAACATGCCTCGTGTATTTATTTCCGTATACGGTGGAGTTGCGCTGAGGTGTTGGGATAGGTATTTATACCTCCCATGGACAAAGAAGGGCAACTTCTTTTGGCTCTGTTTCCCTGTTGTGAGAAAGAGGAGTGTACTCTTAATGGCTGGTATACTTACATGTGTACAGAGACATGTGATGAACGGAACTGTACCTTTAGTTTCTGTCTTCATCATTCATCATTCGCAGTGCATCAACTTCTCCTAATGCAGTCCCAAAGGTTGTATACTTCTGCATACATAAATACCATAATAACCTAATCTGCATATTTGTGAGATGTTATCATTTACTTAAACAAATAATTTTGGCTTATTTAATAGGTTTTATTAGCCGTAAATCATTGTGTAGACATGTTTTCAGCTTTTAAAAGATACATCATTTAGCATGTTAAATTGCAGGGGACATGTTCCATAAATGGGAATGATGTATCTTTAAACAATCCTATAATTGGCACATTATAAACATAGTATGTTGAAGGAACTTTTAATAGAATGGATTAATATTGGTAGAAATTACAAACAGTTTGAATGAAATTGATTTTATATTAATGCAAAATTACAATACCCAAAACGTATAATTTTTTCCATAACAACTTTGTAGAGTATACACAATTTTACCATATTTGGGCCAAGTGAATGAAGACGTTGTTGAAGGACAGAAATAATGTAAGAAGCTCCAGTGGACAAACAGTTTTGGACTGCCATCTACTAATGGGCCATAATCCAGATCCAAATTAGCCACACCTATCATTTGTCAGGATTATTTCTAAACATCAACACTAGATTATCACAAGTCTTCTCAAATTGTTGAAGGTGGATGGACAATCCTCCTCAAACTGGTTTACGTTTTTGTGGAACTACTTTAGCAGTGCATGTCATGCACTAATTATGTATGCTTACTGGTGTTTCTGATTCTGTTTTTCTTAGGAGGTACTAGTACTTGTACAATGCACTTCTTTCTTCGTCATGAGCCGGGTCGGGGGACTGGCTTCTAAATAGAAAAAGTAAAATAAGTGAACCAACAAATAGTTATGGACAGCCTGGCCTGCATAAATAAAAGGTATGAAATAGTAATACAAAAACATATTTGATTTATACAACACCTAAATAAATCCCGCATCATCTGATTAGTGGAATCGATGACCATGTGCATTGTATTTTTCAGTTCCATCGCACTGCCACACCAACAATGTATTCAATGTGTTTTTTTTTAACAGTGAATAGAACTTCACATAGCACGATTGCACAATCACCAATCAGATGGCGAGAATTTATTCAGGCGTTGTATAAAAACATGGACGTTCGTTTTGATGTAAATATAATTTTAATTAAGGATGTAACGTTCCATCCTCTCGGCTCCGCCTTGTGCAATGGGAACATTTCATCTGTCACCTCATAATATTAATCTTAGCATCGTGCAAACATTCATTATTTTTATAATATATAAAATATCCAAGGTAATCCTAGTCTGTTCATTGGAGAATTGTAAGTTACGCCGGCACTCATTAGTCAAAACCAATAACCAGTTCGCGCCAGGATTATTTTAACATCACCGAGCAAACATGTAGACACGAGGGGAGGAATTGGAATCATCTGGTTCTGTTGCATTATGTATTGATATTCTTTTACTGTCCCCATTGTCCCTAATTTACCTCATCGTCTTCATCGGTTGATGAGGCCTCCCAGTCTGTATTACTGATTGTCCTCCTGCAAAAAAACCACAGACTCAGGATATATCTCCTTCCCTCAATCCTTCCTATTCTCTTTCAGTTTTGAGGATTATTAAATGGTAGGATACACCATTTGCAAAATATCAAAATAAATTACTAACTGGGAATTATTAAGACAATAATTTTGTGAAAGTAAATAATGATTCTAGGCATCCGGCAAAAGTTATTGCGATAGATAATCTGCAATTGTCAGAAAAATCAAATTGAAAAAAATCGCGATCGCCAACATAAAAACTCACACTCCCTCACAGTGATTTTTTATGTTGTTTTCCCCGTTTACCTCCCTCCCCCCCCCCATTCAATTACATTTACCAAGGGAGGAATCAGTGACATTATGTACTGGTGTTATTTTTTTAATGTCTCCATAATTGTTCCAATTACCTCTTCTTCATCGCAATGACTGGACGAGTCCCAATCGGGAGGGGCACTTTCAAACTCCTGCATATAAACACATACAATATTGAACTTGGGGGTTAAGTTTGGGTTTCACTGAAAGATGGGTTACAAGTTTGCAAGTACTACAGAATACTTGCTCACAGAGGGGCGTAGCCACCTGGGAAATTGTTGGGGGGGGGGGGGGGGGGGGGGTGTCCACACCACACAATACTTTTCGAGCCTCAGTCGGCAACTGCACTTGTCGCAAAATACTCAGTCACAAAAGCGGGCCCACCCAATAAAAAATTCCAAGAATGTTTTTGCAAATTATGATTGAATGAGTCAGAGGAAAATAGCAGGGAAATGCCTTGGATTGGATCCACAGATAGATCATCTAGGAATTCGGACCCTACTCCGTAAAGCTGCGCACTGGCCTCGAATCAGCAAATTTACTTCCTCACCCCCCCCCCACCCCCCCCCCCCACCTCCTCCGCCCCCCCCCCCCCCCCCCCCCCCCCACCTCCACCCCCCCCGCCGCACCCCCCTCCCCCCCCCCCACCCCCCCCCCCCCCACCCCCAACAAATTTCCTCGCTAGGCCCCTGCCTGCAAAACTTTCGAATGAGCAATGCAACATAGAGACTATTATGTGAAACGTAGGGTTCATGCACTTTCTGTTGTAGTACCGGTACTTGGTTCGTATATGTATGCGTACATGTATCGAAAGTAGTCTGTATCGAGAACCATTCTTGTTTTTATGAAAGTCAAACCCCAAATTGCCCAAAAGATGAAATTAATGATACAAATAACCAAAATGATATAAAACAATGTTTCTTCTTACATCACTGGTGGAGCTGTCGTTGTTGTCGCGGGGACCCAGTCCCTCTCCCGAAACTGTTCATCTTCGACTAAATCGAGTAGTAGTTCTACAAAAAACGGCACCAATGCTTGCTGAGACGAACCGGCCTTGATGAACAAAGCAAAATAAAACAATCTTAAAAATCTCCATCTTTTCACAAAGTAATATTGTAATTTGCTAAATTAATGTACATGTGGGATATAACTTCCTTGACATTGCAGTCTAGTATGATACACATTAGACCCAATAATTGGGGCGTTTTCACTCCTTTTTCGAATTTTTGATTTTGTCTGTCGTTCTACGCCCCAACCGTTGTAAAGCATTGTGCGAATTAAAAAAGAAGTTGTGACCACAAAAGTTGCCAAAAACATGCCAAATACTTGACAATGTATATTGAAAGCGCACATTGGCTTCTATATCGTCAGACCCCCTAAATCTGCGCTGGTCCTATTCTCTGCGCCACTCGCCTTTAATTTCAATTTGGCAACTTGCGCGCATCTTAAAAATGATGTACTGTCACTAGGATCGTATTCTTTGATGCATGAACTTTCACAACCACCGAAAAAATATGTTAAAGTGAATGCTTTAACGGTAAGTCGGGCAAAAATTGAAAAAAATCTGCCTTTATACAGCTAATTTACTAGGTACAATTGTTGGTAGAGGCTTTCGGGCCTGCAGAAGTCGAAAAGATGACCGCACGGTAAACTTTGTTATTCGCCCTCTGTCGTCAGTATTATAGCTACCGTGTCCTATATAATTCATTATTTAAGGGGGTTTAAGACTTGCGGTGCAACAAAGAAGACATGTTTCTTATATTATTTTGGAATTTTCTTCTGTCATACCTATTAAAATCTGACATCTTGACAATGTTCTCTGTTGATTGGGATGATCAATATATGACATACATTCATCAAGATAATTCAGGTTACCAAATCTAAGAAGGGGTCAATTTATTAAGGCATTTAAATATTATTAGGTTTATTTATATTTTTATTTAATTCAGGCCTAATCAACAACTGAGTTTATTGATGCACCCTTCTTAAAACTCAGCGAACCAATTGCTACTTGAAATGAACAATACAACGCACAACTTGGTCCTGGGTGTACCTTGTATAAACCATTATCACAAAGATTATTAATATTAGAACGAGAGGCTTTGAACGTCTGAGGTGACGATTTGTAATATTGTAAAACTATTTTGTATTGCCTAAAGAACATAAAAAGCCATTTTAGTATGAATTCAGAGCACGGCAGTCTTTAGTTTAGTTTGACTGAGAGTATGATTCGTGAACACTCGTGTAGAGCTAATCCTACTATATTTAAAGTAACAAAAATTGAATTAATTATTTTAATATTAATGTACATTTCCAACTTTATTAATACATTTCTTCAATGATAACAATACAAACTGGGGTCTACATAGGTAAAATAGGTAAAAATGTATAAAATTGGATGTGAATTTTAAATATATGCCTTTTTGTAAAAAAAAAATTAACAATTATCTATTGAGAATTCAACCATTATGTCGAATTAATCTTGAAATTACGAAAAGTGTACTGGCATTGAAAAAAAAGAAGGAAATAATTAGGTTAAAAATGTTCAAGCTAATATATTTTCCAAAATCAAAGAGTAAAAAATGTTGTTCTTGAGTTGCATGGCCCGGACACCGTAGATTTTCCATGAAGCGCCCCACTGCGCAGATTTAGGCAGGATTTTTTTCTGAACGCCAAAACTGCACGCTTTGGAATTCCCCGCTTGTCGCTACAAATAAAGATAAATTTGCTTTGTTAATCGGCATGGTGGAAGATCGTAAGCCAACAATATAAGTTTTGTTGATGAAAAGAGTGGTTGCTCTTTTAGTTTTAAGCTACTCGGTTGCAAACCCTTATGTGCGCAGAAATAGGATGATCGAGGATACATGTTAAAGAAGAACTGTTATGGCTTTATTGGTACTCACGGTTATTTGGGGTTGCAAATCCGAGCAATTTTGACCAGCTTTTCAAAACAATGATGCCTATAACGTCGCGGTCTATATAAACTACATAGACGTCCCGACAGCACCCGACTCACGTAAAGAGCACACTATGCGAAGACAGGGGACACGACAATGGCTTTTCGAGCGACCACCAACGACTGTTTTATGGTGCAAGAGCGCAGGCAGGGGGGGGGCGGAGGGGGACCCAAGAAAGTGCGCCACCAACGTTGAAATGTATCTCATTCGTTCTTCCACCACGCTCATGAGCCACACATCTCACACAGTAAATACGTATAGATCGCTACCGCGAAGCGCAGATTGAAACACGTACAGATTTGCCCGTGTATCGCTCTCCGCATTTAGTGATTCATACAACGTCCGCAAAGCCAGGTACGCAGGCACGATCTACACGGATTTTGTTTGGGGCGATGTCATTTTCGTTCGAAAACAACACGATAAAACGCAAGGGGGTCACAGGCAGATTTTTTTAAAAATTCAGTATATCACTGCTACATCCTTTTTTAACGTATCCATGGAAAAAAATGAGTGGGGTCAAAGCACGATTTTTCACAATTTGTCGATTATTATTGCCCTTTTTAGGGGAGGTATTTGTTAACGTCGTTTGAGTATTTGTGCACAATCTCCACGCGCATCAACGGTACGTCAACGCTTAATTTTTTCGACTGCTTTTTTCATTTTCAATACAATTTTTGTCATTGGATGATAAACATTAAGGTAAATAACAACCTTGTACAACTACAAAAGACAAGATGTTAAGATTGGATGCCAAAAACTCTTTATTTTTCGAGTGAGAAAATTGTTCCCCCCTATTTTGAGAATGGACGGTACCACAGCGTTTCGCAATCACAGTCTCGAAGGGCCCCCCCTCCGCCCCCCCCCTGAGCGCAGGCTTGCATCGCTGCACTGTATAGCGCGCATGCGTGTGCGCGCGTAGCGGTACTTGTACAAAATAATGCAAATTCGTATTGAACCGGGCTAATTGCTGGCACACGATCAGGGGCCAATTTCACGGAGCTGCTAAGCACAACAATGTGCCAATGACCCAATTATTGGGTCTAGATACACATGTAAATACGTCTGTTATATTGTTACACGTTTTGGAATAGGCAGTTTCAGATTTCGAACCACTTTTTTTCAAATCTCGGGTCGAATACGTGGCAAATTTCAAATTGTTACCTGGCATGCATGGTGGCAGTTAGAAGAATTTTACAGGATGAATATGGTTCCTACATTTGGACCCACCCTAATTAGCCCTGCCAGATCCAGCACATAGTGCATCTGTGGTGACTGCTTGACCTTGCTTTACTCTGCACACAAGTCAATTTGACAAAGTATGCAACCTGTTGTGTCTGGCAGGGTTTCTAGCCAAAATACCCTGGAGAGTTAGGGTTAAGGCATGGTTTCAACATGTTTACACTCCCTCACAGTGACATTTTGTATTTGTTGACATTTTTTTCATTCATCTACATTTACCAAGGGAGAAGCAGTGACATTATGTATTGGTGTTATTTTTGTAATGTTCCATAATTCGAGCGATTCACAATACCTAGAAGCTGCCGTTGGAGGCGCAAATCCTGCTATACCCGCAGTGCATCATGGGAAAAAGTCGGCATCAGTTTGAAAAAACGGTATTCATTTTGCATGAACTCATCAGTTTTTACGTCTTTTTGGACGCGCACGATTAAAGTTCCAATTTTTTTCTGCAAATAACAATGTTTTAATCAACGACGCTTCCGAATACATTTATGTTTGTGTTGTACCTCGCCGTGAACAATGAAGAATAGATATTTCACTACAGTATGATATACGGAAGAAGTCGACCGTAAAGTTTAAAAGTGGCTGTTTTGAGTCAAACGCTTGGTGGCGCACTGCATTGTGAATCGCCCGAATTGTTCCAAATTTACCTCTTCTTCATCGCAATGACTGGACGAGTACCAATCGGGGGCACTTTCAAACTCCTGCATATAAACACATACAATATGAACTTGGGGTTAAAGTTTGGGTTTGGGTTGGGATGTGAGGGGAGGAGTGTCACACACCCCAATAATTTCCCTCAGTTTGCATTTCGAGCCTCAGTCGGCAACTGCACCACAACAGCTCAGTCCACAAAATGGACCACCCAATTGTTAATTTGGTGACCCATTTGCAGACCAAGGCTCCAAATATGTTAACTAAGGGAAATAACACAAAAATCCCTCCCCGTAATTCTCCAGCATACTGTATTCACGCCGTCTATGGACAAGAACACAATGTACATTGACCCCCATTTAACCCCAAGTTTTTGTGAGACTAAAGACTAATAAGTGACCATTAGGCAGGTCACTGATGAGACTTCAAAGTTACCACACAGCAGTAAATCTTTGTCCTTACCTCAGTTCAAGTTTACACAGAACTATAATTCTAAAATATGAACCTTGATTTGTGAAATAGGCCTACACAATGTTTACACTGCAGTGAATTGATAGGCGATTTTGCAGTGAACTGTTTAAAAGCAGGCGATGATATGTCTTGATGTTGATCACCTTTTGATTATAATTCCAGTTATCCCCTCCCCACTCTGTGATGAGTTTCGCTCAGAAGAAAAATAATCCAAGAAAAATTGCCAAGAAATTCCGGACCCTACCCCGTAAATTACTTTGCGCTCGCTGCATGCTATTCAATAAAGGTAATGCATGTGATGTCACACGCGCTACGCGTACGCGCTAATCGCACGTACAACCGGGCGGAGCGGTGAGGTCAAACACACTTTCTTTGACCTCACCGCTCCGCATGGTTGTACGTGCGATTAGCGCGTACGCGTAGCGCGCGTGACGTCAATGCAACCCCTTTATAGGAAAATATAATTCGCGCGCCGTCCGTCTATGCAATTCATCAATCATCAATACTCCCAAAACGAGCTTATTGAGGGCGCCCTTGATAATTTGAAGTCAGATTAGTCGTCAAGCCCCTTTCTTTAGATTTTGAGAACTTCTGCTGTTTTATACAATAAAAATGCTCAACTGGCAAATGGTAGACTATAACTTTAAAGGGAATATGCAACATTTGCAAGCATCAAACAAAATATATTACTAAATGATCACAAAATACTTTACTCTGGACTGTTAGGTAATGGCAGTCTGAAGCATCCTGTAAAATAATGGCTCCTGGTAGAGTGGTATTTGTGTATCGATTTCCAACGCTGGTCGGCCGACCAGGGGTGGAGGAAAAAACAACTTTTTCAAATACTGCTTCTAATTGTTCATATCTAGTTATTCTACATTTTCTTTGCAATTGATTACACACCTGTGAAGATGTACAACTGATTCTCAGACCTTACAATTCCCCCATCGTCTACAAATTGATCCGTTTCATCGTTGGGTCAGGGTACCTGACTACAAGAACACGATTGGTTTTTGTTGATTTTTGTCCAGCATCTACGAACTCAAAACGTCCAAAGAAAGTCAGTGTAACAATATTGGCTATTACATAGGCCTACTCCCCGCCCCCAATCCATCTATTTCTGAAAATTACAGCAAGCGAAATGATGTTTATTCCATTTAAACTTTAGAAAATGCACATAGCACTAGGGTATATGGTCTGTTGAGTCTCTGTTTGGTTTTGAAAGAAAACGGGAAGGTCAAGTTTGTTGTGGGGGGCACCTAGGGGAACCGGGAGTCTGTGGGGGTGGGGGTACCCCAGGCCATGCACCC
Source organism: Crossaster papposus (assembly GCA_037893245.1). Taxonomy (NCBI): domain Eukaryota; kingdom Metazoa; phylum Echinodermata; class Asteroidea; order Velatida; family Solasteridae; genus Crossaster; species Crossaster papposus. The sequence continues at coordinate 13,545 of JBAIAA010001075.1, forward strand.
CTGTCTACGCCACTGCGTTAGAAGGCTGAATTGTCACAGGTATTGATGAATAGTCCGTATTTCACGCATGTATTCTATTTTGATGAGCAAAGAAGATTGTTAACTTTTAAACTGGACGGTGAGATTAATTAAACGAAACGAAACGAAATGACAGAGAAAACCGATGGAATGAACAGAACTTTAAAGAGATACAAATTTTGACAAGACATTTTTATTTTGGTTCCTTTGAAATATCTTCGATAGGTTTTATGCTATAAACTCCAAGCGATCACATAGATAACTATAGTTGCACTTACGTCATCGTTTAAAAAGCATTTTAAATACCAGAAAATAAACGTCATTTGTGGTGTTAATATTACTCAACAGAGAGTGATCGACAAAGTTGTAAATATGCACTAGTCTCTGTGTTAAAACTGTGAAACTTCATACAAAAAGATATATAACTGTTGTATGTAAAACCGACATTTAAACGCTCGAGAAATTTATGTTTGTACCTTTAGTGTGATAACACTATTACAAAAGGCTTAATTAAGATAATTTAAGCCAGTCAATTTCTCCATTGTTGAATAACTAATTTTACATGACAAACTACATGTTAAAAACTGTAGTCGTGAATATTTGAAAAGCATTTTAACGAGCAAATAACGTCATTGGTGATGTTATTATTACATGTACTTAGAGAGTAGCGATCAACAAAAATGAAAATATTCGTTAATCATTATTTACTTTCAAATAAGTAAGATATTTCTTAATAATTCGGTATAGTAAACAAATTCGATATCTGCAAATGGTGTATCCTACCTTTAAGATAATTTAAACTAGCCACTTTCCCCATTGTTTTGTAATCATTGTTTCGCAATAAACTGATTACCAAAATGGGATGGACAGTTTAAAACTGTAGTCGTGATAATTTCTAAGATATTATGCTTTCATCAACAACAAAACCCATTGTTTTAAACTTCATTTAATTAAGTACGTACTAAGTTCACCCAAGTTGTTCTTCATTGCAAAATTAATTCTTTTGCCTACTTTGCGTGCCATACCCAGGCTGTCAAAGGTTAACATTGGTCCAGAAATTTGCGACTCTCGATACTGTGTATGAGAGTCTCAAAACGTACGGTACTGAAAACATGCAACACAAGAAAATAGACTGGCATATGAAACAACCAGTCCAACACGCCTTTAGTACCGAGTCAACTGTGTCAAAATCTCTCCCTAGTCTGTCATCAGACTACTGAAGAGACCAGTCTAGTTCCAAACAGATGGATATGCACCAGTCTATAAAGCCTCGAGATGAAACCACTTGGCTTCACTCTCAGGTGAACATTAAATGTTGAAGTAAACATCACTTTAAAACTTTCTTGACAGTGGAACATCTGATGTTCAATTAATCACAAATAGAATCCCATTAATGTACAATGTCTTATTTTATACATAACTTATACATTACACACATTTTGCATCACATGACACTGTTACTGGTTCGATGCACGCAGCGATAAACACAAAACACATGCAGCTTATATTATACAGAATATAAATCGACAACAACACAGTATTTATTTACAATTTTACAAGAGGGTCATCCAATTCTTGGCGGGAATTCCAGCAGGTTTGTTATCTCGGGTAATATCAGAAGTATAACAAGGGTTCGTAGGTTTGGCAATTTTCAATCGACTCTGTATTTATGCCAAGCTTACGTCGGCTGTGGTTTATTAGCTTGTGTGATGTTCATCTTCCAAAAGCTGAATTCAGCTAGGGTACGCTTGGGGACTGTTTTTGCAAGTCAAAATTTACCAGAATATTTCGAGTGTAAACCAACCATGACGTCATCTTGTCTCGGTTTATTTCTCAATAATCTTGTCAGATCTGTGCCAGACATACTTTTCTTTTTCAACAACGCAGCTCTCGTTCCCTGCCCCTCCAGACTCACACAACTCACTTCTCTGGTCAGAAATCACAATGAAGATCGAACCTTTTGGCCGTAATAAGCTCAGGTTTTAAATCTGTACTTTTGATTGTGCTGCAGAAATCCGAATTCTAGGTTTCTCCTAACTTTTAGAAAATATGTGGTTTCTTGAAACGCATGTTATTCCTATTTATTAAAGGGTCTACTTACTTGACATTGTATGTAAATCACTTCGTTTGTTTGCGGATAAAGGGAGACAAAATATGCATGTTTAAAAATTCCAGAGAATTGCTTCGTGAAAAGCGATCCGTATGACGTAATAAAGAACTGGTCGTTTAACGAGGGGCCAAAAGTTGACGAGGAAAAAGTTAGTGGTGGTGAAAAACTGGAATCGTGTTTTTATTTTATTTTGAAAAATTGGCAATCGTTGGGTTTTAACCATAGCTCCATGGTTTTAACGGTTGTTTCATCAATCTATAACAAAGTTGTTCTAGTCCTTTGTTCTCTGAGACCGCGTCTGTGTACTGAACAGAATTATGAAAAGAGACTTTCATGATCAATTATCTTGGGGAAGTCATTTCTGACATTAGCTGCCGATATGCCAAGTCAGTAGAATCATGGAGCTATAGCTCCATGGCTCCATGGTAGAATATTGTATAACGCCATCCCGCAGTGAAGTTGTGTACACGCAAACGCGCACGATCCAAGCACTTTAAAAATGCTGCATGTACGGAGCCCATTATGGATGAGACTACAAATAATCCAGACTGGTCATCATTTCCACTTCCAGGCTGGCCATTTGACTCACTGCTTTGGTGACTTCTGCCTGATCGTCAGCGGTCAAATAACAGCTTTTCAAAGAAAGCTTCACGAGGTGGTTCATTTTTGTCAGGACAGACCATGACCGACCTGAACATCCACCAAGGGCCCTATTGCCAGACAGATCCAATTCAACAAGGTTGGGCAGATTACCCAGCGCCTCGGCAATGTGCTCCAAGTCATCACTTCTCAATCCGCACCGACCCAAGTCTAGTTTGTTGAGCGTTTTGATTTCTTTCAAGTGAGACCATGACCCACCTGATTCAGCAAGGGTATGATTGCCAGACAGATTCAATTCAACAAGGTTGGGCAGATTACTCAGCGCCACGGCAATGTGCTTCAAGTCATCACTTCTCAATCCGCACGAACCCAAGTCTAGTTTGTTGAGGCTTTTGATTTCCTTCAAGTGAGACCACGACCGACCTGATCCAGCAAGGGTCTCATTGCGAGACAGATTCAATTCAACAAGGTCGGGCAGATTACCCAGCGCCACGGCAATGTGCTCCAAGTCATCACTTCTCAATCCGCAGCCACCCAAGTCTAGTTTGTTGAGTGTTTTTATTTCCTTCAAGTGAGACCATGACCGACCTGATCCACCAAGTCCATTGCGAAACAGATTCAATTCAACAAGGTTGGGCAGATTACCCAGCGCCTCGGCAATGTGCTTCAAGTCATCACTTCTCAATCCGCAGCAGTGCAAGTCTAGTTTGTTGAGTGTTTTGATTTCCTTCATTTGAGACCATGACTGACATGATCTATAAAGGGTCTCATTGCCAGACAGATTCAATTCAACAAGGTCGGGCAGATTACCCAGCGCCACGGCAATATGCTCCAAGTCATCACTTCTCCAACTGTATCTGAACCAACTCAAGTCTAGTTTGTTGAGCTTTTTGATTTCCTTCAAGTGAGACCATGACCGACCTGATCCACCAAGGGTATCATTCCAAGACAGATTCAATTCAACAAGGTCGGGCAGATTACCCAGCGCCACGGCAATGTGCTCCAAGTCATCACTTCTCAATCCGCACATACCCAAGTGTAGTTTGTTGAGTGTTTTGATTTCTTTCAAGTGAGACCATGACCGACCTGATCCACCAAGTCCCATAATGCGAACCAGATTCAATTCAACAAGGTTGGGCAGATTACTCAGCGCCACAGCAATGTGCTTCAAGTCATCACTTCTCAATCCGCACGTACCCAAGTGTAGTTTGTTGAGTGTTTTGATTTCCTTCAAGTGAGACCATGACCGACCTGATCCCCCAAGGGTATTGCTAGACAGATCCAATTCAACAAGGTTGGGCAGATTACTCAGTTGCCCACCAATGTGCTCCATGTCACTGCTTGTTAGGTCGCAATTATAGAAGATCACGACCTGAAGCTGCGTCATTTCTTTCAGACGTAGAGACAAAAAGAAACAGTTCTCTTCGAATGATGATAAGCCCTGCATCTGCTCTTGTTTATACACATGAATTCTTTGAAGATTTGTCATTCTATTCACATAGTTTATGTATTCTCGAATGCTGCGAGTATCCATTTTTAATGTGTGTATCCTTTCGAGGCAAGTATTTCCGCCACCCTTTTTCTGGTCATCAGTAACGTTGTTTAGGAAGTACATAAACAATGTCGAATCCTCTCTCCCTAGAGAAAACAATGTTAGATCTGAACCAATAACGGAATTAATAAACTCCAACGGTGGCAATGTCCGGCTCTGACTTTCAAAGTAACAATTCAAGGCTACTCGTATGGCGTTATCACGTAGATTGCCTGCATCTATGACTTTATGCGATAAAATCTGCAAAATTGAATTTGTCCGTGGCCCATCACTGTCACCGCAGCAAAAACGCAGGAGATATTCAAACCCAGCTAAATCAGACACTTGGAGAAAGAACGTTTCAAATTCACGCGTTTCTTCTTCCGATGTTAAACTCTGGTAGTATATGGCAGCGGAAAATTCTTGAAACGTTTTGTGGATGAAATAAACAGTTTTGAAAGTGTCGATCCCCTTCAAGACTCGCTCGCTGGTAAGGATGCCAGCTCGTATGGCCATTTCAAGCACATCTGGCTCAAAATCCCCCTCTTGGAATGATAACTTTTGACCCAATAACGGTCGGCCGTCCAAAGAAGCCGATCCAAAACCCCTTTTTGAGAATGCTAACTTTCGATCATTAGAAAGTAGACCACGCAAAGCAACCTTTCCAATAGCAGTAACCAGCCTTGAAATCTCTTCCATTGACATGTTTGTTTTACGTTGAAATATGTAACGCAGTGCCTCATTATAAAGGCGAAACATAGTGTCAGGGAGTGTAGCACTGTCATTCCATAACAAGCACATCAATAACAACAGCATGGGACTTGTTGCCAAATCTAATAAAACATTCGAGGATACAATTTTCTCAAAAAGTCCATCAGCTTTGGATGATTCTTCTGAATAAAACTTGTGCACATATTCCTTAACATCGTCCATGCTAAACCCTAAAATATTCACACGAGCAAACGGCCTCTGAATCAAAGTGTTCTTTACCAGCTTGTCATAGTGCGAGGGGCGGGTTGTCACAAGAACATTGCATTTTGCGTACTTTCCCTTTCGATTAAGCATTTTAAGAATCGAACCGAACTCCGACTCATCAAGCTCAGTAGACCCGAATTCATCAAAACCATCTAACAGAAACAACACGTCGTCAGGGTTGGCTGCAATGAAGGATTCCAAGTCTTTCCTGTCTATGGTCTCTTTATCTAACAACTGATCAAACAGTGCATCTATCACATCCGACGTTTGTTTCAGGGAACGCATTTTCAACACAAAAACAAGCTTGTACTTGTTTAGTGCAGGAACAATACCAAGGGCCCAATCGTGGGCAATTTTGCCAACAAGAGTCGTTTTCCCTATACCAGCCCCTCCGCTTAAAATTGCCCGTATAATTGAGTGGCCCTCTCTTGTTTTGAGTTTGAAAATATCCCAATACGATTTCACCTCTCCCTTCAAATCCCTATCACCTTTTTCTAATTGTAGCTTTGTGTAGATGTCCATGATGTGTTTTTGGTCATCATCCACCCATGGAAGCATCTGCACATAGCTACCTGTGCTGGTGTAGATGTCTTTTAATGCCTCCTCGCACTTATCAGCAGCAAGTTGAGTTGGATCCTCGAGTCGAGTCTCCTGTCTCGTACTGCATCCTGGTCCCCTCCCATTCGACCGACTCGTTTCTAATGTAACAAAAATACCAATCGAAATCAAACCATGTTAATCGGGTATTTTAATTTTAGCTCACACTTATCGGCAGCAAGTTGAGTTGGAACGTCGAGTCGAGTTGCCGGCAATTAAGGTAACAATACTTCTATTTTTACATAATGCTATCAATGCTCTACTATAACCCGAACCGGAAACCTTCAAATTAAATATTATAAACAGTTTCATTCTATTGAGACAACCTCAATGAATACAAAAAACACGATTCAATTGTGTTATCAGCATTTATTAAAGCAATAATTATAAAGATGCATAAATATTTAAGTGAATACAAAATTACTTGATTCACGAAATTATATATTGTTCAAGTGCGTAGTTATATATTTGTAACGACTATGTGGAAATTTTGTATACGAGTAAAGGGTTCGTTAGTTTACCAAATTCATCAAATTGTAACATAGAAAGAAGCTATAAAATAGCAATCGAAAGGTAAAACATGGAATCAGATTTTTACATTAAACAACTACTTGATATATACGTGTATTTATCTTGGCAATGTGTGGTATATCTTGTTCATTTATGTCACATGAAGATAAATCGAGTGATTTCAGGTGCATCATCGTCTGCAAACTAGCCCACGTTCCTGCTTTACCACCCAAGCCCACATTGCCTGAAAGTTTAAGATTGGCCATGTTTGGTATCGCTCCAACTGATGATGCAATAATGAGGTATATCTTGTGCATTTATGCTACAATCGTTTGGCATTGCTCCAACTTATGATGCAATGCACGGTCGCGCACTGTCTCTTATTTTATCCGCAATTTATCCGCAAATTTCCTGCACTTATCCGAGAAAAGTGTCATGTTTTATCCGGAAAGAGCAGGTATAGATTCAGATTCAGTGTCATTCTAATGCAGCAGTTTTTGGTGTGCGTGATGCAATGTGTGTCATAATAATTTGGTAGTTTTGTTTTTTACCTTTGCAAATTTTGTATAGCACCTTTACAGGCGAAAACTAAACGATTTAAAATAAATTAAGACCAAATTATAGGAAGTCAAAAAGTTAAGGAAAATGTCTTACCTGAACTATTTCCTGTCACGTTTATGTTGATAGTCGGTTGGTTAACCGGCCCAAGAAAGACAGGACATTTCTTGCCATGTATATTCAAGGAATCCACTGAAACGTTTTGCACAGGTCCACGTGCGAGTACAGCGGCTGATGACAGGGGTGATGTTTCCAGTTGGTGTCTACCAGCAGGTACGATGTCTTGAACTGAGCTTGGACCCGGCATTAGATGTTGGTCTTGTGATGCCACATCTCTTACCACTGTCTCTTGTATCTCTGAAGGATTGCTTGGTGTAGCACCCACTTGCCCGTGGCCTGGTTTCTGGTGCGTTGACCCCTTCAATCGAGGACCTTCTGATGATTGCATCGTCTCCTTTGTTTGAATGTTTGGATCCGTTCCCTCTTCCCCTTGCTGCCTTTGTCTCTGCTCCTCAGAAGATGCAGTCCCTTTCTTTCTTTCTTGTATCTCTGTAGGATTGCCTGGGGTAGCACCCACTTGCCATTGGCCTGGTTTCTGGTGTGTGGACCCCTTCAATCCAGGACCTTCTGATGATTGCATCGTCTCCTTCGTTTGAATGTTTGGATCCGTTCCCTCTGCTCCTTGCTGCGTTTGTCTCTGCTCCTCAGAAGATGCAGTCCCTTTCTTTCTTTCTTGTATCTCTGAAGGATTGCCTGGTGTAGCACCCACTTGCCATTGGCCTGGTTTCTGGTGTGTGAACCCCTTCAATCCAGGACCTTCTGGTGATTGCATCGTCTCCTTCGTTTGAATGTTTGGATCCGTTCCCTCTTCCCCTTGCTGCTTTTGTCTCTGCTCCTCAGAAGATCCAATCTCTTTCAATGCGTCAGTGTGTTTGCAGCCTTTTTGGATGAAAAGTAAAGGACTTTGACATTACATGTGATTGTTGGACAGTATCCCTTGTTTAATGCCCTGTTTTTAAATGATTGCTCCATAATACTATTTCGGTTAATATGAATATGTAAATAGTTTTTTATTTTTTGTAATGTTTTTCTGTTGAGCTAAATTCATCATAATTATAGTTATTTATACATTTAATTTTAAATACATTAAATTTTATTCTGTGTGTCATTTGTTCAAGTTAGGATCGGCAGGCTTTTGAGTCAAAGTGTTTTCTTATACTTTTGTCGGTCCTGGCCAACTTAGATAGTGTTGTCTTTGTTTGGTTTTAATTTTAGTGTAATTTGGAATTGTATGTTGTTCATGTATGTGACCGAATAAGCGATTTGCATGTTGTTGAAATAATAATAATAATAATAATATTAATATTCAGAATAGAAACTCGCCCCCAACGCTATGGTAAAAAAAAAGGAACATGCGCGAAAAATATATAGGGGGAGTCAAAAAGAAAGTGACCGAATAAGCGTTTTGCGTGTGAAATTTATAAAACATCTGGTACACTGACTTGTTTCAAATGCTTGGTACGTTTTAACTTTGAATTCTCCAGATTAAAGACACTGTTGCTATATCACAAAATGGTCTGGTGTCTTTGTGCTATTCTCACCCATTGTGAACAATGTATTGGTGCTGAACGTCTCTTACCTCACTATTCAAGAGCTTGAAGAAAGAACGACATTTTTTATTCTGTGTAATTATTTACCTGGTTGGTTTTCTGTCTCAGTCACTTTCATTTGTACGGGTAATTCAGGATTATCTGGATGCCCGACGTTCTCTGGTTTCGGTATCCGTTTCTCAGATGACTCGGTTCCTTTCTGTGTGCTCTTTTCTTGAGGTCTTCCAACTTGTACTGATGGTTGAGGTTGGTGTCGACGATCATGTTCCTTCTGTTCTTTCCACTGTTGCTCATATGACGACACCGTTGAGGCCAGCTCAGCGTGCCCGACTGCATTTAATGCATCTCTCAATCTCTGAAATCCTTCCTCTTGATTTGTTTGCTTACTCCACCAACAGTTTAGCATCTGCAGGCTCCTTTCTTTGTTCTCCTGGGAGGTGGTTTTGATCGGTTTGATTTCTGCTTCTTCATTTCCCAAAGATGTGGCCAGGTTTTCCCAGTATGACTCAGTTTTCAAAGCCAAGTCCCGAAATAATTGATCATCAACAGGGTGTTTGTCTAGAAAGGAAAAAAATACAGCTTTTTAGTCAGCATAATGTTATGGGTACTGCCTTTTCAGATTGAGGGGCAAATAACGAATGCATGTTAGACATTAGTGTTTGGTTGAAGAAAAAACAAACGATATGTTTATATCTAATGTCCTTCTGATTCAATTGTTTGTGCAGATATTTAGAAGAAAGTGGTACGCACATTAATTTACTCTCTGTATCACTACAAGTGTGTGTACCACTGCTAGTATTCACAATGCTAACAAACAAAATATAACGCTGACACAATCAAATTAGAGAGGCGGATGCGGATTCGAAGTTAATTTGTCAGGCTAAGATCGCAGGGTTAGTCCCAACTTGAAATAGTATATAATGTTTCTTGTTAGCATTCACCTTTTGGTCCACCGCCCAGTAGACCATCAGTAGACAGACGGATTGAGATGTTCTCATCCTGATGAATTCCACAGTCGTTAAGTGTCAGCAAGTTACATAGCTGGCAAAATTAAAAAGATCAGGTAATTTTTTAGGTTGTATTTATTTGTATAGTGAGATTGACTTTAACCGTTGATCGTTTCCTAAACTGAAGTGTTTAAAACACCATTGTACTGACATCAGAAGCAGCAATATTTGAGCACACTCATGTAGGTTTTAAACAGAATATGTTGTCACTAAAACGCACAATTGGGATTGCTTTTAATTCGACATGTCAATTGGTACCTATAGTTATACATGAAATATGAGGAGCCATCTTTACCTCAAAGTTACGAAAGTTCCTCCGGATGTACAGTCGCTGTTGTTGAGGCTGGACTTCAAGTTTCTCATGTATTATCTCCTTTAAGGTCGAGACAGATGTCTCTGGATCCAGTTGGAGACAAAGAGTCTGTGGTTTGTGTGAGAGGTGACATCGGATAAAGACCTGCAGCTTCTGGGTCACGTATCTGAAACTGTCAGAGTGGAGTTTTTATGTTAGAGCTCTTGTAATATAAAGGAATGAAGACCACCATTGTAAACATTTTGTATACACCGTTTTACTAGATTTTTTTTAGGCAGTCTATGCATGATCTACAAAACCAAATCTGATTTAGCTTTTCGGCTATTACATGTAGTTAAATTATTCAAACACAATGTGCATTATAAATTGCAGCGTTTAATCATGTTTTACCAGATAACAGGTTTTTCTTGATCACAGACGTCCTTTTTCAGTGGATTATTTTCGTTTTGTTTGCTCTCCTCTTTTTCTCCTGCATCTTGACGCCTTTCTGGCTCGGGTCCAGCTGCTTCGTCTCTTGATTTGCTCGTTACTGAGGCAATAACAACAAATGTCATTTTACTGTTTAAATTAGTTTTGAAAACTAATTACATTCCTGTTGTTTAAAATACAAGTAAACTATATGTTTTGTAAAGTTTTGGTTGTGGTTAAATGATTATTCAAGTCTTTTGCATAATGACTCTTGAAATTACGGAGTCTGTTTTAAATTTAGTCTCTGCTGCTAGCTCACCTGGTACATCTTGAGCCAATTCCGTCAACCCGATGGCCTCCAATGCTCGTCTCAGCTTCTGAGCTGCTTCGTCGCGATCTGTCGTCTTTTCCCACCAAGTGAGTAGCATGTGACGGCTCGCTTCAGTGCTGCCTTCGTTGGTGGTTTGGATATCTGCAATTTCAGCTTCTTTGTATCCTAGGTGTTTGGCCAATTCCTTCCACGATGATTCAATATTCGAGGACAAGCTCTTAAGGTACTTTTTATCAAGCTTGACTTTGTCTGCCAAAAGAATGTGTGACTTCTTGAAACATTCTCAAAGGTGTCCGGTGTTGCATAGGTTACCAACGTAGCAATTAAGATATCTCTCACACCTACACCAAAAATATACTCTCTAATTTGTCTACTTCTACTCACCTGGTACATCTTGAGCCAATTCAGTCAACCCGATGGCTTCTAATGCTCGTCTTAGCTTCTGAGCTGCTTCGTCGCGATCTGTCGTTTTTTCCCACCAAGTGAGTAGCATGTGACGGCTCGCTTCAGTGCTGCCTTCGTTGGTGGTTTGGATGTCTGCAACTTCTGCTTCTTCGTATCCTAGGTGTTTGGCCAATTCCTTCCACGATGGCTTAATTTTCGAGGACAAGCCCTTAAGGTACTTTTCATCAAGCTTGTCTTTGTCTGCCAAAAGAATGTGTGACTTCATTGAAACATTCTCAAAGGTGTCCGGTGTTGCATAGGTTACCAACGTAGCAATTAAGATATCTCTTACACCTACACCAAAAATATACTCTCTAATTTGTCTACTTCTACTCACCTGGTACATCTTGAGCCAATTCAGTCAACCCGATGGCCTCTAATGCTCGTCTCAGCTTCCGAGCTGCTTCGTCGCGATCTGTCGTTTTTTCCCACCAAGTGAGTAGCATGTGACGGCTCGCTTCAGTGCTGCCTTCGTTGGTGGTTTGGATGTCCGCAATTTCAGCTTCTTTGTATCCTAGGTGTTTGGCCAATTCCTTCCACGATGATTCAATTTTCGAGGACAAGCCCTTAAGGTACTTTTCATCAAGCTTGACTTTGTCTGCCAAAATAATGTGGGACTTCTTGAAACATTCTCAAAGGTGTCCGGTGTTGCATAGGTTACCAACGTAGCAATTCAGATATCTCCCACACCTACACCAAAAATATACTCTCTAATTTGTCTACTTATACTCACCTGGTACATCTTGAGCCAATTCCGTCAACCCGATGGCCTCCAATGCTCGTCTCAGCTTCTGAGCTGCTTCGTCGCGATCTGTCGTCTTTTCCCACCAAGTGAGTAGCATGTGACGGCTCGCTTCAGTGCTGCCTTCGTTGGTGGTTTGGATATCTGCAATTTCAGCTTCTGTGTATCCTAGGTGTTTGGCCAATTCCTTCCACGATGATTCAATATTCGAGGACAAGCTCTTAAGGTACTTTTTATCAAGCTTGACTTTGTCTGCCAAAAGAATTTGTGACTTCTTGAAACATTCTCAAAGGTGTCCGGTGTTGCATAGGTTACCAACGTAGCAATTAAGATATCTCTCACACCTACACCAAAAATATACTCTCTAATTTGTCTACTTCTACTCACCTGGTACATCTTGAGCCAATTCAGTCAACCCGATGGCTTCTAATGCTCGTCTTAGCTTCTGAGCTGCTTCGTCGCGATCTGTCGTTTTTTCCCACCAAGTGAGTAGCATGTGACGGCTCGCTTCAGTGCTGCCTTCGTTGGTGGTTTGGATGTCTGCAACTTCTGCTTCTTCGTATCCTAGGTGTTTGGCCAATTCCTTCCACGATGGCTTAATTTTCGAGGACAAGCCCTTAAGGTACTTTTCATCAAGCTTGTCTTTGTCTGCCAAAAGAATGTGTGACTTCATTGAAACATTCTCAAAGGTGTCCGGTGTTGCATAGGTTACCAACGTAGCAATTAAGATATCTCTTACACCTACACCAAAAATATACTCTCTAATTTGTCTACTTCTACTCACCTGGTACATCTTGAGCCAATTCAGTCAACCCGATGGCCTCTAATGCTCGTCTCAGCTTCCGAGCTGCTTCGTCGCGATCTGTCGTTTTTTCCCAACAAGTGAGTAGCATGTGACGGCTCGCTTCAGTGCTGCCTTCGTTGGTGGTTTGGATGTCTGCAATTTCAGCTTCTTTGTATCCTAGGTGTTTGGCCAATTCTTTCCACGATGATTCAATATTCGAGGACAAGTCCTTAAGGTACTTTTCATCAAGCTTGACTTTGTCTGCCAAAGGAATGTGTGACTTCATTGAAACATTTTCGAAAGTTTCCAGTGTTGTATAGGTTACCAGCGTAGCAAATAAGATATCCCTTACACCTACACTAAAAATATATACTCTCTAATTTGTCTACTACTACTCACCTGGTACATCTTGAGCCAATTCAGTCAACCCGATGGCTTCTAATGCTCGTCTCAGCTTCTGAGCTGCTTCGTCGCGATCTGTCGTCTTTTCCCACCAAGTGAGTAGCATGTGACGGCTCGCTTCAGTGCTGCCTTCGTTGGTGGTTTGGATGTCCGCAATTTCAGCTTCTTTGTATCCTAGGTGTTTGGCCAATTCCTTCCACGATGATTCAATTTTCGAGGACAAGCCCTTAAGGTACTTTTCATCAAGCTTGACTTTGTCTGCCAAAATAATGTGCGACTTCAGTGAAACATTTTTAAAAGTGTCCAGTGTTGTTTAGGTTACCAACGTAAGAAAATATCAGTCAGAAAATATTACATGCAGGCAGTTTATTCACTTGAATATTCTATTCCCAAAGTTTGTCATTTACCTGTTGGTAAATTATCTTTATTCTGGTCATCTGATGATAGACGGAGTGAGATGACTTCATCCTTGCTGACACCATTCTCCTCGAGTGTGAGCAAGTCACAGAGCTGACAAAGTGAATAATGTTAAAGAGTAAATTAAGAAACGTGTTGGGTTTTAGTTGTGCATCGTTAATTGAAACATCTAGAGAAGTCAATTCGTTTAACCCTTTAGGTGGGGGATTAATTGAGCGTTATTGTGTGTGTGGGAGTTTCATGAACACCGACAGATTATTAATCAAACATGAACATTTGAGCTTTTGCATTTTAGATCAACATTTGTAACTCCCACGATGAACAAATCTAAGTTTTGATATTTTAAATACAACGAAGTGTCCGGTTTATAAATTATATACCTACCTGGAAGTCTCTCCTGGTGTACAATTGCTGATATCGTGCCTCGACACCAATCTTCTTGTCTATTTCTTCTTTTAGGAATGAGACTGTCGTCTCGGGATGAAGTTGGAAACAAAGTTTCTTGGCTGTATGTGAGAGAGGAGTCTGGACAAAAACCTGCAGTGTCTGCTTTACGTCTTTGGTATCACTGTGAAAATGAGGGACAATCCTGTGTAGTTTTAGAAACGCATTATTCTATAATATAGAAGAGTTAATTTTGATTAGGTTCTCAAAGTAACGTACGTCCAGCTGCCACATTAATATGGGTGTCATGAAAGTGTCAAAGATTGAAAACATTCTTCGAAATTGAGTTGCAATAACTGATTTTGTTTTACCTTCGACTTTCAGGCTTGCAACTGGATTGTCTTCGAATCCATCGTTTCGATGGTTGACTCTCTGCACAGCTATCATCATAAGTTAATTTCCTGTAATGCAGTACAGACAGGAAAGCCTGTTTCTTGCTTGGTTTGACTTTAGTCTTCCTGTTGATGAGTTTGGTGTTGGAGTGGTCGTACACGACGGCTGTTGCCTTAATGTAGGCATCTAACTGCTGGACAGTCTTTTTCGGCATCTTGGTAGTAATCAGGTCCAAGTACTGCAGTACACCGAGGAGCCTGAACGAATTAATTAAGATAATGTGCCATTTCTTAGTGGAGCATAAGACAGTACCATCTATAAAGTGTGTGGTAAAATTGACCAAGCATCAACATTCTCTGCTAGTGGCTAATGGTGAAATGTGTGTTTATATTCGCTTTGAGTAACCGTAACATTTTAGGTTTATACTTTACGGACAGATCATAAACTCATAGGCCGCTCGCAGTGTATTATAATGACAAAGTTGCATGTGCATTTCAACAATTATTCCCAATACCATCTGGTTTTCTCTAGACATTATATTCTTAAGGAGACCAATGAAAAGCTATTTCGATGCATGATTTATTTGTTGATTTAATTGTTGGTTTTATTGTATTTGTAATTTGTGATCTAGCTATTTATGATAAATATTGACAGCCCAACGCTATAGGTATATACTGTATAAATGTAAACTCATCACAAAAGGTATCTCGAGACACTTAAAAATGAGCCAATAATAAACGGCCCGAAAGGGTATGGATTAATCGAAGTAAATAACCCAGTGCATAATTTTGTTTGTCTGTCACCTCGATTGTTGAGATATTGTTATTTCAATGGTCGTAGATCCAGTTTCAAAGTGACAATCATCTCTATAGAAGCAGGTTTGCATTGATCATGTTGATGTTAAATGATCAGCCAATAAGATAATCTCTACATTTAAATTCAAAAGAAACGGCGGGCATATGTGACCTTCTGTAAAGATTCGTCGGCAATACTTTTCTTTGTTTCAACCCCAGGTTTTAAATACATTTGTATTAAAGTAGGCAGATCACTCTGCACGAAAAAATTTCAGCCGACCATGCATATTCCACACGTACAACCGTCGGCCACCGAGTGACACGGTCGAATGCAGGGAGGGGGGGGGGGGGGGGGGGGGGGGAGGCGGAAGGGGTGTTGTGCAATCATTTGCGAACGCAGTTTGGGTACACTCCATTTTAAAAAAAGTGACGACCATTAAACATAAATAAACAATGCATGTATACTGTTAAAATTCTCTCTTTAACAGCACTGAAAACATAATAGTTTATTATTGAAAGAGTATTTTCAATTGTTGAGGTGCTTAGTTTTAAATAAAATGCGTCAAAATATTACCGACAATTTTCCGTTGGTTTATTGCAGCAGCTAACGTGTATGAATGGGTCCAGCAGGTGGGAATTTCGTTACAAAACGTCTACCCTAAAATGGCTACAAATATCGACATAATGTGAACAAAAATTATCGTTCATCCTCTGATTTGTTTCCACTAACGTAATAATTAGGAATAGATCTTTCATTCCTGAAAGTTAAATAAAAATCCCTCGGTACATCCTCTACATATTTGACCTTTTAAAAAAAAAAAAATTTCTGCAAATTCTTAAACGCGAAAGTTTACGCCATGCCTGTACTGTACGAGTCTGGCTTTGCGGACGTTGGATAAATCACTGAATTCGAAGAGCGATGCACGGAGCTCATCGAGTGCAAATTTGTACGTGTTTCAATGGTGCGCTTCGAGTAGCGATCTATACGTATTTACTGTGTGAGATGTGCGGCTCGTGAGCGTGGAAGAATAAATGAGATACATTTTAACGTTGGTGGCGCACTTCTTTGGCCCCCCCCCCTTCCGAAAAAACACGAAATGTGATTGAACCCCCATTTCTCTTTTGCAAGTAGGTTTGACTTGTGTACTATAAGAAAAGAAACACGAACAGGTTTTAAAATTAAGAAAAAACAATGAAAACTATAAGAAAAAATTGAAAAAAGTGTATTTTCCACTTTTTGCCCAAAATGAAATGGTTAAAACGGTGCTTTAAACGGCAAAATATTTTTGGCATAAAAAGAGAACTGAATGTCGGATTTCAATTTGGTTTTCAGTTCTTTGTTTCTTTTATCAAGCTGAACAATATGAGCCTAATATTAAAGGCATTGGAAGAACTTTATAAAATGCTGTGATCTGCCTAATTAATTGGAAAACATGACGACTAAATGTAACTGATGACAGATGTTCTACCTAAAATATGAGAAAAACAAGATAATGCCGAGAAATTAGCAACACTGTTTTAAGTGCAATATGGTGGGTCAAGATTAATTTCACCTTGATAAATCAAGTATCGAAATCAAGTATCGAAATCAAGTATCGAAATAGAGTACGAGAAATTGGCTTAGTCGCGGTGGTAACGTGTGCGACTAAAATGATTTCAACCTAATATCGACCCTCGATACTGATTAGCCGAAATCTAAGCTAAATCGATTCTCCGCGGAGCGCAACTCTAATGAGTTCCAGCCTTTCGATTCCAGTACATTGTTCGATGAGAATATTGTTGCCTCTATCAACCCTTGTCTGTACGGATCGCCGTCACAAAATAGGCAAACGTATACTACACCAAACCAGACGTGTTTGTGTGCACTCAGCCATCTGTACCACGGTACACGTTGGCCATGTACGTACGACGCAGCATTGGCAGTGACTGCGCACTTCCAATGGAACAAAAGTTCCAATGACTAGGCGTGGCAAGTAAAACTTAATATCACCAAAACCTACAAGAATGCGTTTGCCTTACAATAATTATGAACCCAATCTCACCTTTATCACAACCTCCGTATCGGCAATAGATATCAAGTCTTGTATGTCACGTGTTTGCATTAAAACAATGCAAAGACAACTGGTAGAATATGGCGCTGATTCCCAACCAAAGTGAAAGCTATCGGCTGAGAACACGTCATCACATCAAAATGGTATACCTTTGTACAACATTTTGTACCTTTGTACTTCCCGATAAACATGTTCAAGTCGCCCTTACGTTTAGCAAGCTTGCCTTGTTTTGGCGGGAGGGAAGCTGATAAGAAAATGTTGACATTCGAGAATGGCAGATCTGTGTGGTCGTATGCGCCTGTATCAATTAATGCCAATCAATAATCATCACTCTCGGGCTTTGGTGCGGCCAGAAGACAAAAATAGCTCATAGAGGACTTTGGAAAGTTTATTTATTTGCAATTGCTTCCACGGCAGGTGTTTGTTAAAAAGTGTGCAGTAAGCCGTGACGAGTTCACGGGTGTAACAATGACTTACTAAATCCAGTGTGTATTGTGAAAACCAATGTATATTTTCACGTGTATTTCCATTACTCCCTTCAAAGTTAAAATATTATATTATTACATGTATTGGGGGCGGGTGAGTAAAAGGCAAACATTAAGACAATTTACGTCGTTCTGTTGTAAAGGTTCTTCGACATCAATTAATGTGCACAGTTGAAGTTGCTAGCGGAAATATTATGTTTGTTCCTAGTCAGGTCGCAGCTTATTGTGATGAAACAGGGTAGGCCTATGTGTATTCGTATACACCGACTCGTGTTCGAGTCTAGTCGTCCTATAAATACTCAATGGCGCGCGTAGCTTCTGCCCGGTAACTGCATAGATAATCAGCAGTGCCCAGCGACCAATCACCGTAGCGCATTTCGCGTGCCTCCCAGGTCTCCCTTGGTTACGCCACTGCGTTAGAGGGCTAAATTGTCCCAGGTATTGATGAATAGTCCGTATTTCACGCATGCATTATATTTGGATGAGCAAAGAAGATTTCTGACTTTTAAACTGAGCGGTGAGATTTAATAAACGAAACGAAACGAAATGACAGAGAAAACAGATGGAATAAGCAGAACTTTAAAGAGATACAAATTTTGACAAGACATTTTTATTTTGGTTTCTTTGAAATATCGTCGATAGGTTTTATGCTATAAACTCCAAGCGATCACATAGATAGCTATAGTTGCACGTACGTCACCGTTTAAAAAGCATTTTAAATACCAGAAAAAGGTCAATTGTGGTGTTAATACTACTCAACAGAAAGTGATCGACAAAGTTGTAAATATGCACTAGTCTCTGTGTTAAAACTGTGAAACTTCATACAAAAAGATATAGGCCTATAACACCCTGACAAATCAAGTCAGTATATCGAAATAGAGTACGGGAAATTGGCCAATAGTCGCGGTCATGGTAACGTGTGTACGACGTATTAGAATGATAAAAACAAAATACCCTCGATACTTATCAGCCTAAATCTAAGCTAGAATCGATTCTCCACAAAGCGCAACTATAATGAGTTCCAGCCTTTCGATTCCAGTAGGGCCTACATTGTTCGATGACATTTGTTTGCCTCTATTAACCCCGTGATCGCCGTCACAAAATAAGTAAACGTACACGACACCAAACCAGACGTACACTCGTCAGCCATCTGTACCACGGTACACATGGGCCATGCACGTATGACGCAGCACCTAAAAAAGTTGCAATGACTAGGCGTGGCAAGTAAAAAGAAAATGGCGGGAAGCTGATAAGAAAATGCTGACGTTCGAGAATGGCAGATCTGTGTGGCCGTATGCGCCTGTATCAATTAATGCCAATCAATAATCATCACTCTCGGGCTTTGGTGCGGCCAGAAGACAAAAATACCTCATAGAGGACTTTGGAAAGTTTATTTGTTTGCAATTGCTTCCCTTGCAGGTGTTTGTTAAAAGTGTGCAGTAAGCCGTGACGAGTTCACGGGTGTAACAATGACTTACTAAATCCAGTGTGTATTGTGGAAGCCAATGTATATATTTTCACGTGTTTTTTCATTACTTCCTCCAAAGTTAAAATATTATATTATTACATGTATTGGGGGCGGGTGAGTAAAGGCAAACATGAAGACAATTTACGTCGTTCTGCTGTTCTACAAGAAAGGTTCACCGACATCAATTATTTTGCACAAATAATTTGCTAGCTGTAATAGTTCCCGACAAACACATTTATTTTTTCGTCTTTTCCGCCTGGTTAGTTGCGCCCAGGGAAATGTACGTTATAGATGACAATTCAGGTGACGCCACGATGACGTCATGATGACGTTCTCTCGTGATTTTATACAGATTTAATAAATTTGTCATAATGACAAATTATGCTGAACCCAAATATCTAGTCGTAACAGGTTTTGTCGGTACATAGATATTTCCACAAACCTATAAAATATGTTACTATAGGCAAAACTCGACATCACGGTGACGTCATCTTTGAATTTCTATTTTTGGATTTCTTACTGCTGTCGCATTTGACAAGCAATGCTCTTTAAACTGACGTTATAAATAGATCATCTACACGACTATAACTTACAAGCACCAACAAACAGATTGTACTCATATAAAAGCTGAATGTGGGAAAACCCTACCCAGCAAACATTGAGATATTGGTCCGATATCTGCCCAGTACATGTAGTTGTATAGGCCCACTTCTGATTTCCTGTACTGGACCAACTTGCAACACGGTCAATATAGTTTGTCATTAATGATCCATTTGAGTAATGATTCTGGCTCGGTACGTATATTGGGATCGGTCCCGTGCCGGCCCAACACTAGGGTGCTTTAGTAACGAGACGGTACGCACAGGAGACGGAGTGTTTAACCAACTGTGACGGGTCCCGCACTCTTGTTACCGTCGTGATATTTAAGCGCTTTCGCTGTGGTGCTAGAGGCGACGGGGACGCAAAGTGCACAGTGCACAGCGTGCAGGCACGTCATGCATTACGATGAAAAAGGGCCCCCAAAGTGGGCCTAAACGGCCAAACCATCAATTTATTGTATATAGATTGAGGTATAGAATAAGCTACTTACCGAACAGACATCGCCAACACTAATTGATTCCCTGTTGTTATCTTCATTCATTGTAGTACCCTCCATAGTCAGCATAGATATTTCTAGATACAAATTATTTTTTCAGCTCTCTCTCTCTTACGTCGTGTTTAGGGAACGAACGCTATGTTGGCCGAGTACCGTTCCGAAAATCAACGGGACGGAGAGATTTCAGGTTGGCGCATGCGCAGTTTGTTTTTTTCGCTGGCGTTACCGTCTCCTTGTGCGTACCGTCTCGTTACTAAAGCACCCTAGTGTATTTTAGTGGGTACAATACTGTTCCCTGCAGTCGGCTAGTCTTGTTCAAGACCGAGTTGTTCATTTGTTCCGGGCGCGCCGTCCGCGATTTTTTTTCGTAGGTGGAGTGGGCGAGCCAAAATTAATGAATTATTCAGTACTTGTAGTTTGGATAAGAAGTTATGTTTATTCATCGGAATAAAACATGACGTCACAGCATTGTTGTTATTTAGTTAACTAGGTACATTAAATCACTTTAAAGAACAGCTGTTATCGAGCTGCTATACGTAGTGTAGTGGATAGTGGGATGGGCTATGGATCAAAGATCCCTGGTTCGAATCCTGCTGTAGGTCACCTCGTTTTGCCTAGTCAAATTGATATCTTTGGAGTATTTTTAATTTAAGGGAAAAAAGAGACCTAGAACCTAAGTGTTGTACAGTGATCAATGCAACTACTAAATAATTCGTGAATTTTAACTCACCCATCTACGGAAAACAAATTCGCGCGCTGTCCGTCTATGCAGTTCATCAATCATCAATACTCCGAAAACGGGCTTATTGAGGGCGCCCTTGATTATCACGAGATTTGTTAGTGCTGTGGCAAATATGCTTTGAAGTCAGATTAGGCCAAACAAAAAAAGTCTCCGGTTTCTGGTATGCGCGCGCGTCGCCGTAGCCATGCGCGTCGGCAAAATGAAAAAGTTTTTTTTTTAATGTAAGACGATGACTCAAAACCGCCAAACTCACTGGTTCGTCTAGAATTCTGCTGCTGCATAATTTGAACGTGTATTTAGATGGGGCTACCATCGAGTATAGGCTTTATGTGGCCTGTCTGGGCTTCCACATATTTTGCACAGAATAGTCGGGCACCATTTGCAGATGGCGTTGTATTTTCGTAATTTTGTGTATAGAAGCCAGACGTGAGTGGAAGCGAAGGTCGTGTATCTGTAACTTGTAACCGCTTTTAATAACTGCAATATGTAAAGGAGCAGACTAATACCAGCATTGCGGCACACATGTGCACGATGTCGAAGTCGCGGTACGTCATTGCCAGGATTATTTATTTTAAGTTTGTTTTATGTGGAGTGCAATAGAATATATATTACTATGAGGTGAACAAATTGTTGGAAATGGAAAATATGTTATTCTTCACCCCATATGAATATTTCTTCTATTGCATGACATTCGCTTTGCAGTTTCAACTCAACAAGTTTCCCATTTTGACTTGTGAAATAAAGAGTATACAAGAGACTGATCATACTTTGGCATTTTTATTTATTCTCAACAAACATTAGAAGCCACAACATGTCTATGTACATTTTCACTATTAATCCTAGTCTTGGTCAAGACAAAGCTAGCCCGTTCATTTGTTCCGCGGCGCGCCGTCCGTATTATCTGGGCTTATTGAGGGCGCCCTTAATTATCGCCATATTGGTGAATTTCATCCACTAACTTGGTCTTGGCGCAAGCGTCACGTGAACCCGGAAAATTCCGAGGACATTCCAAGCATAGCTCAAATAGCTACTCGCCCCCGCATGCGCGCTAAGTCGTTTTTGTTTAATGTAGTGTTCGATTATTATAGTCTGGTTGCCAGACCAAATATTTCTGACTATTTGTGATTTTTCATTTATTATTTAGCCGCCAATGTCACGTGACCAAAAACTGGAGGAATTGCTTAACGTTCGCGATGTTCGAGTGTTTCCAGGTTTTTATAAAATAAAACTCGCATTAGCAAAGGTCAACACCAAACGAAATGCCTAAGAATATCACAGTCATTGTAGTCATTGTGCTATTTTTTTGTAAGAGCCGTTAAAATTTGAATTGTTGCGTCGTCATAGCTACCTGCTTGTATCGCTTGTATGTCAGGTATCGCTGCCGGCGCGGCGACAAAAAAAATAGATAATGACGCGATACAAGCAGCGTAGCCGCGTCGCCGCACCATTTTTGGGGCAAGCTCCATACCAGAAACCGGAGACTTTTTTTTTTGGCCTTAGTCGTCAAGCCCCTTTCTTTAGATTTTGAGAACTTCTGCTGTTTTATACAATAAAAATGCTCAACTGGCAAATGGTAGACTATAACTTTAAAGGGAATATGCCCAGCATTTGCAAACATCAAACAAAATTAATTACTAAATGATCACAAAACACTTTACTCTGGACTGTTAGGTAATGGCAGTCTGAAGCATCCTGTAAAATCATGGCTCCTTGTATAGAGTGGTATTTGTGTATCGATTTCCAACGCTGGTCGGCCGACCAGCGTTGGAGGAAAAAACAACTTTTTCAAATACTGCTTCTAATTGTTCATATCTAGTTATTCCACATTTTTTTTGCAATTGATTACACACCTGTGAAGACGTACAACTGATTTTCAGACCTTACAATTCCCCCCAACGTTTACAAATTGATTCGTTTCATCGTTGGGTCAGGGTACCTGACTACAAAAACACGATTGTTTTTTTGTTGATTTTTGTCCAGCATCTACGAACCCAAAACGTCCAAAGAAAGTCAGTGTAACAATATTGGCTATAATATACTCACCGCCCCCAATCCATCCATTTTTGAAAATTACAGCAAGCGAAATGATGTATATTTCATTTAAACTCTAGAAAATGCACATAGCACTAGGTTATATGGTCTGTTGAGTCTCTGTTTGGTTTAGGAAGAAAATGGAAATGTCAAGTTTGTTGTAGGGGGCACCTAGGGGAACCGGGAGTCTGTGGGGGGGGGGGGGGGGGGGGGTGCCCCAGGCCATGCACCCCTGTCTACGCCACTGCGTTAGAGGGCTAAATTGTCACAGGTATTGATGAATAGTCCGTATTTCACGCAAGTATTCTATTTTGATGAGCAAAAAAAATTTTTAACTTTTAAACCGAACGGTGAGATTAAATAAAGGAAAGGAAACAAAACGAAATGACATAGAAACCGATGGAATGAACAGAACTTTAAAGAGATACAAATTTTAAAAGACATTTTTATTTTGGTTCCTTTCAAATATCTTCGGTAGGTTTTATGCTATAAACTTCAAGCGATCACATAGATAACTACAGTTGCACTTACGTCACCGTTTAAAAAGCATTTTAAATACAAGAAAATAAACGTCATTTGTGGCGTTACTATTACTCAACAGAGAGTGACCGACAAAGTTGTAAATATGCACTAGTCTCTGTGTTAAAACTGTAAAACTGTTGTATGTAAAACCGACATTTAAACGCTCGAGATATTTATGTTTGTACCCTTAGTGTGATAACACTATTACAAAAGACTTAATTAAGATAATTTAAGCCAGTAAATTTCCCCATTGTTTAGTAACTAATTTTACATGACAAACTACATTTTAAAAACTGTAGTCGTGAATATTTGAAAAGCATTTTAACTAGCAAATAACGTCATTGGTGATGTTATTATTACATGTACTTAGAGAGTAGCGATCAACAAAAATGAAAATATCTGTTAATCATTATTTACTTTAAAATAAGTAGAATATTTCTTAATAATTCGGTATTGTAAACAAATTCGATGGTGTATCCTCCCGTTAAGATAATTTAAACCAGATATTTTCACCATTGTTTTGTAATCAATGTTTCACAATATACTGATTATCAAAATGGGATGCATCATTTTAAACTGTAGTCGTGATAATGGTTTTTGTTGATTTTTGTCCAGCATCTACGAACCCAAAACGTCCAAAGAAAGTCAGTGTAACAATATTGGCTATAACGTACTCCCCGCCCCCAATCCATCCATTTCAGACAATTACAGCAAGCGAAATGATGTATATTCCATTTAAACTTTAGAAAATGCACATAGCACTAGGTTATATGGTCTGTTGAGTCTCTGTTTGGTTTTGGAAGAAAACGGGGAGGTCAAGTTTGTTGTGGGGGGCACCTAGGGGAACCGGGAGTCTGTGGGGGGGGGGGGGGGGGTGGGGGGGTGCCCAGGCCATGCACCCCTGTCTACGCCACTGCGTTAGAGGGCTGAATTGTCACAGGTATTGATGAATAGTCCGTATTTCACGCATGTATTCTATTTTGATGAGCAAAGAAGATTGTTAACTTTTAAACTGAACGGTGAGATTAAATAAAGGAAACGAAACAAAACGAAATGACAGAGAAAACCGATGGAATGAACAGAACTTTAAAGATATACAAATTTTGACAAGACATGTTTATTTTGGTTCATAATGACAAATTATACTGAACTCAAAATTCTTTTCGTAACAGGTTTTGTTGGTACATAGATATTTCCATATTTGATAAAATATGTTACTAGTATGCATAAATCGACATCACGGTGACGTCATCTTTGAATTTCTATTTTTGGATTTCTTACTGCTGTCGCATTTGACACGCAGTGCTGTTTAAACTGACGTTATAAATAGATCATCTACACGACTATAACTTATAAGCACCAACAAACAGATTGTACTCATATAACAGCTGAATGTGGGAAAACCCTACCCAGCAAACATTGAGATATTGGTCCGATATCTGCCCAGTACATATGTAGTTGTATAGGCCCACTTCTGATTTCCTGTACTGGACCAACTTGCAACACGGTCAATATAGTTTGTCATTAATGATCCATTTGAGTAATGATTCTGGCTCGGTACGTATATTGGGATCGGTCCCGTGCCGGCCCAACAGTGTATTTTAGTGGGTACAATTCTGTTCCCTGCAGTCGGCTAGTCTTGTTCAAGACCGAGTTGTTCATTTGTTCCGGGCGCGCCGTCCGCGAATTTTTTCCGTAGGTGGGCGAGTCAAAATTAATGAATTATTCAGTAGTTTGGATGAGAAGTTATGTTTATTCATCGGAATAAAACATGACGTCACAGCATTGTTGTTATTTAGTTAACTAGTTCCATTAAATCACTTTAAAGAACAGCTGTTGTCGAGCTGCTATACGTAGTGTAGTGGATAGTAGGATGGGCTATGGATCAAAGATCCCTGGTTCGAATCCTGCTGTAGGTCACTTCGTTTTTCCTAGTCAAATTGATATCTTTGGAGTATTTTTAATTTAAGGGAAAAAAGAGACCTAGAACCTAAGTGTTGTACAGTGATCAATGCAACTACTAAATAATTCATGAATTTTGGCTCACCCATCTACAGAAAAACAAATTCGCGCGCCGTCCGTCTATGCAGTTCATCAATCATCAATACTCCAAAAACGAGCTTATTGAGGGCGCCCTTGATTATTCCGAGATTTGTTAGTGCTGTGGCAAATCTGCTTTGGAGTCAGATTAGTTGTCAAGCCCTTTCCTTAGGTTTTGAGAACTTCTGCTGTTTTATACAATACAAATGCTCAACTGGGAAATGGTAGACTATAACTTTAAAGGGAATATGCACAGCATTTGCAAGCATCGAACAAAATTAATTACTAAATGATCACAAAACACTTTACTCTGGACTGTTAGGTAATTAGCCTCTGTCATGAAATGACGAAAATCAACCGAAGAGGGCGTTTTGCGGAAATTTGTCAATATGGCTTCCGAGCTCTCGCGTAAGATGTAATTAGCTATACCATGGAGGAAGGACAACAGATAGTTAGTGAATTGCGGGGAAATACTTAATAAAAAAATTGCCAATCATAAAACTAGATTTGCTTTCCTGCACTTGAAAAGACCCGCCGTGTATTTATGCTCCTTAGAAAACCGGTTAGGCCCAATATTTATTTTTTTATTTTTATTTTTTCAGTGGCACTGAACTGCAGAAGCTTTATTCATTATTTCTCCATGCTTTATTTAAATGCCATTATTTGAATGCCATACAGTAAAAATAATTCTGGGGCCAATTCATACAAGCAATATTCTTTTTGCATTTTTTTTTACATCAAATGTAAATTTGGGGCTTTACACACAAGCAACTACATGGACGTTAAAGGTAGTATACACCATTTGCAGATATCGCCAAATATTTACTACCGAATTATTAAGAAATATCTTACTTATTTGAAAGTAAATAATGATTCTAGGCATCTAGCAAAATTATCGCGCTAGATATCCTGTAATTATTCAGAAAAATATAATTTTATAAAGAAAAATTCGCGATCGCGCCGGACGGCGATCGCGAAAAAACAAAGATAACAAAGAATAACTGCTCGACGCCGGTTGAAAACAAACGCTGTTTTTCGTGCTTTTCTTGGCATCTACGATTGTAAAACTTCGGAGACTCAGTTACACGATATTTACTATAAAATACAACCCCCCAAATCTATGATAATTCCAGCAATTATCAATGGTGTATCCTTTAAACCTGTGAAATTCCTGATCCTGCAATGCTAATTTAAAAACTAACCAGTTTTCAAAACTGGTGTCACATTAAATGTAGACGCCTGTGAAATCTAGTATCTTTCACCCTTTTATTGACTGAAACCTCACATGGGTCTTAAATGACATTTACTATTAAAAGAAGTTCGTAAATATTAAACTTGGATTTTCCAAGAATTGCGCCACGACTTATATTAGGAAACACTCGGTCGATTGTGTGCAAAATTTCTAGACGCCACAGTTTTGGGGTTATTTTCGGACTAAGTTTACACCTAAATTGTTAACAGAAGGTATAAATAGCAAGCATTAATAACATTAGCATGGTAAAGGTACAATGAATTTGCAGTTTGTCAACAAAGAAGTTTGGCAACATTGCATGAGGAAAGGAAAGTCGGTCCAACATTAACTGGTTGTAAACAATGTAAACGAAGTACACCTATACTATAGCTAGCTACGCACGTACGTATAGCGCAGCACACTTTCACCAACTGACCATTTTTTCAGTCACTGTTTCTTTCTCTTTCGTAATTTTACGGTTTTGGATGACATTCAGCCTTATGCCTACGGTTTATTCTTCCGAAATAGCCACAGCCTTTAGAGCTCCGTCGTAACCCATAAAGTTCTGACATCGACGACACACGAGGTTGCTGCGGTAAGCGCCGCCATTTTGACAATTTTCCGCGCGTTGACCTTTTAGAAAGGTCATGACAGAGGCTAATGGCAGTCTGAAGCATCCTGTAAAATCATGGCTGCTGGTAGAGTGGTATTTGTGTATCGATTTCCAACGCTGGTCGGCCGACCAGCGTTGGAGGAAAAAACAACTTTTTCAAATACTGATTCTAATTGTTCATATCTAGTTATTCCACATTTTCTTTGCAATTGATTACACACCTGTGAAGATGTACAACTGATTCTCAGACCTTACAATTCCCCCAAACGTCTACAAATTCATCCGATTCATCGTTGGGTCAGGGTACCTGACTACAAGAACATGATTGGTTTTTGTTGATTTTTGTCCAGCATCTACGAACCCAAAACGTCCAAAGAAAGTCAGTGTAACAATATTGGCTATAACATACTCCCCGCCCCCAATCCTTCCATTTCTGGAAATTACAGTAAGCGAAATGATGTACATTCCATTTAAACTTTAGAAAATGCACATAGCACTAGGTTATATGGTCTGCTGAGTCTCTGTTTGGTTTAGGAAGAAAACGGGGAGGTCAAGTTTGTTGTGGGGGGCACCTAGGGGAACCGGGAGTCTGTGGGGGGGGGGGGGGGGGGGGGGGGGTGCCCCAGGCCACCCCTGTCTACGCCACTGCGTTAGATGGCTAAATTGTCACAGGTATTGAATAGTCCGTATTTAACGCATGTATTCTATTTTGATGAGCAAAGAAGATTTTTAACTTTTAAACTGAACGGTGAGATTAAATAAAGGAAACGAAACAAAACGAAATGACAGAGAAAACCGATGGAATGAGCAGAACTTTAAAGAGATACAAATTTTTACAATACATTTTTATTTTGGTTCCTTTGAAATATCTTCGATAGGTGTTATGCTATCAACTCCAAGCGATCACATAGATAACTACAGTTGCACTTACGTCACCGTTTAAAAAGCATTTTAAATACCAGAAAATAAACGTAATTTGTAGTGTAAATATTACTCAACAGAGAGTGACCGATAAAGTTGTAAATATGCACTAGTCTCTGTGTTAAAACTGTGAAACTTCATACAAAAAGATATATAACTGTTGTATGTAAAACCGACATTTAAACGCTCTAGATATTTCTGTTTGTACCTTTTGGTGTGATAGCACTATTACAAAAGCTAGGCTTAATTAAGAGAATTTAAGCCAGCCAATTTCTCCATTGTTGAGTAACTAAATTTACATGGCAAACTACATTTTAAAACTGTAGTCGTGAATATTTGAAAAGCATTTTAACCAGCAAATAACGTCATTGGTGATGTTATTATTACATGTACTTAGAGAGTAGCGATCAACAAAAATGGAATTATCTGTTAATCATTATTTACTTTCAAATAAGTAGGATATTTCTTAATAAATCGGTAGAATAAACTATTTTGATCTCTGAAAATGGTGTATCCTCCCTTTAAGATAATTTAGACTACAGCGACTTTTCCCATTGTTTTGTAATCAATGTTTCACAATAAATTGATTATCAAAATCGGATACATCATTAAAAACTGATGTAGTCGTGATAATTTTCAATAAATTATGCTTTTATCCTCATGCCGATAGCATTCTGTCAAAAACCTATTCACACATTAATAAAAGAACCCATTGTTTTAAAGTTCATTCAATTAAGTACACGTGCTATATCATGTTCACCCATGTTGTTCTTCATTGCAAAATGCATACCTTTGCATACTTTGCGTTCCATACCCAGGGTGTCAAAGGTTAACATTATAGTCCAGAAATGTGGAACTCTCGATACTGTGTATGAGAATTCCAAAACTTACGGTACTGAAAACATGCAACACAAAAAAATAGACTAGCATATAAAACAACCAGTCCAACACGCCTTTAGTACTGAGTCAACTATGTCAAAATCTCTCCCTAGTCTGTCATTAGACAACTGAAAAGACCAGTCTAGTTCCAAACAGATTTACATGCACCAGTCTATAAAGCCTCGAGATGAAACCACTTGGCTTCACTCTCAGGTGAACATTAAATGTTGAGGTAAACCTCACTTTAAAACTTTCTTGACAGTGGAACATCTGATGTTCAATTCATCACAAATAAAATCACATTCATGTACAATGTCTTATTTTATACATAACTTATACATTACACACATTTTGCATCACATGACACTGTTACTGGTTCGATGCACGCATCGATAAACACAAAACACATGCCGCTTATATTATACAGAATACAAATCGACAACAGCACAGTATTTATTTACAATTTTACAAGAGGGTCATCCAATTCTTGGCGGGAATTCCAGCAGGATTGTTATCTCGGGTAATATCAGAAGTATAACAAGGGTTCGTAGGTTTGGCAATTTTCAATCGACTCTGTATTTATGCCAAGCTTACGTCGGCTGTGGTTTATTAGCTTGTGTGATGTTCATCTTCCAAAAGCTTAATTCAGCTAGGGTACGCTTGGGGACTGTTTTTGCAAGTCAAAATTGACCAGAATATTTCGAGAGTGTAAACCAACCATGACGTCATCTTGTCTCGGTTTATTTCTCAATAATCTTGTCAGATCTGTGCCAGTCATACTCTTCTTTTTCAACAACGCAGCTCTCGTTCCTTGCCCCTCCAGACCCACACAACTCACTTCTCTGGTCAGAAATCACAACGAAGATCGAACCTTTTGGCCGTAAGCTCAGGTTTTAAATCTGTTCTTTTGATTGTACTGCAGAAATCCGAATTCTAGGTTTCTCCTAAAATATGTGATTTCTTGAAACGCATGTTATTTCTATTTATTAAAGGGTCTACTTACTTGACATTATGTATCTTTTAATTTGTTTTCGAAAATAAAGTGAGACGAATATGCATGTTTAAATTACCAGAGAATTGCTCCGTGAAAAGCGATCCGCATGACGTAATAAGGAACTGGTCGTTTAACGAGGGGCCAAAAGTTGACGGAGAAAAAGTTAGTGGTGGTGAAAAAAACTGGAACCATGTTTTTATTGTCTTTGAAAAGTTGGCATTCGTTGGGTTTTAACGGTTGTTTCATCACAAACTATCACAAAGTTGTTCTAGTCATTTGTTCTTTAAGACCGCGTCTGTGTACTGAATAGAATTATGAAAACAAACTTTCATGATCAATTATCTTAGGGAAGTCATTTCTGACAGCTGCCGATATGCCAAGTCAGTAAAATATTGTATAACGCAATCCCGCAGTAAAGTTTTGTACATGCAAACGCGCACGATCCAAGCACTTTCAAAATGCTGCATGTACGGAGCCCATTAATATGGACGAGAATATACCACTTCCAGGCTGGTCATTTGACTCACTGCTTTGGTGATTTCTGCCTTATCGTCAGCGGTCAAACCACAGTCCCACAAAAAAAAGCTTCACGAGGTGGTTCATTTTTGTCAGGACAGACCATGACCGACCTGATAACCCAGCAAGGGTCTTATTGTGAGACAGATCCAATTCAACAAGGTTGGGCAGATTACTCAGCGCCCTGGAAATGTGCTCCAAGTCATCACTTCTCCGTATGCATAAACTCAAGTCTAGTTTGTTGAGGCTTTTGATTTCCTTCAAGTGAGACCATGACCGACCTGATCCACCAAGGGTCCTATTGAAAGACAGATTCAATTCAACAAGGTTGGGCATATTACTCAGCGCCTCGGCAATGTGCTCCAAGTCATCACTTCTCAAGTCGCACCAACGCAAGCCTAGTTTGTTGAGGCTTTTGATTTCCTTCAAGTGTGACCATGACTGACCTGATCTATACCAAGGGTCCTATTGACAAACAGATTCAATTAAACAAAGGTTGGGCAGATTACTCAGCGCCTCGGCAATGTGCTCCAAGTCATCATTTCTCAAGTCGCACCAATGCAAGCCTAGTTTGTTGAGGCTTTTGATTTCCTTCAAGTGAGACCATGACTGACCTGATCCAGCAAGGGTCTCATTGCCAGACAGATTCAATTCAACAAGGTTGGGCAGATTACCCAGCGCCACGGCAATGTGCTTCAAGTCATCATTTCTCAATCCGCAGCAACCCAGGTCTAGTTTGTTGAGTGTTTTGATTTCCTTCAAGTGAGACCATGACCGACCTGATCCACCAAGGGTCTCATTGCGAGACAGATTCAATTCAACAAGGTTGGGCAAGTTACTCAGAGCCACGGCAATGTGCTCCAAGTCATCACTTCTCAATTCACAGGAACTCAAGTCTAGTTTGTTGAGGCTTTTGATTTCCTTCAAGTGAGACCATGACTGACCTGATCCACCAAGGGTCTCATTGCGAGACAGATTCAATTCAACAAGGTTGGGCAGATTACTCAGCGCCGTGACAATGTGCTTCAAGTCATCACTTCTCAATCCGCAGCCACCCAAGTCTAGTTTTGTGAGCGTTTTGATTTTCTTCAAGTGAGACCATGACCGACCTGATCCAGCAAGGGCCTCATTGTCAGGCAGATCCAATTCAACAATGTTGGGCAGATTACCCAGTGCCACGGCAATGTGCTTCAAGTCATCACTTCTCAATCCGCAGCCACGCAAGTCTAGTTTGTTGAGTGTTTTGATTTCCTTCAACTGAGACCATGACCGACCTGATCCACCAATAGTCTTATTGCCCAACAGATTCAATTCAACAAGGTTGGGCAGATTACTCAGTTGCCCAACAATGTGCTCCATGTCACTGCTTGTTAGGTTGCAATTATTGAAGGTCACGGCCTCAAGCTGCGTCATTTTCTTCAGACGTAGAGACAAAAGGAAACGTGTACAGTCTTCAGGAATATTATTTGTGTCTTGAAATCCAGCTGTTAGGTTAAAAACTTCAATTCTTTGAAGATTTGTCATTCTGTTCACATAATTCCCGTATTCTGTACCCAACTGTGTAAAGCTGTCAGGATTCATTGTTAATGTATGTATCTTTTCGAGGCAAGTATTTTCGCCACCCTTTTTTTGGATATCAATAACGTTGTTTAGAAAGTACATAAACGATGTCGAATCATCACTCTTTAGACGACCAATATGTATATTTGAATCAATAACGGAATTAATTAACTCCAATGGTGGCAATGTCTGGCTCTGACTTTCAAAGTAACATTTCAAGGCTACTCGTATGGCATTATCATATAGATTGCCTGCTTGGCGGACATTATGCGATAAAATCTGCAAAATTGAATTTGTCCGTGGCCCATCACTGTCACCGCAACAAAAACGCCGAAGATATTCAAACCCAGCTAAATCAGACACTTGGAGAAAGAACGTTTCAAATTCATGCGTTTCTTCTTCCGATGTTAAACTCTGGTAGTATATGGCAGCGGAAAATTCTTGAAACGTTTTGTGGATGAAATTAACAGTTTTGAAAGTGTCGATCCCCTTACGGACTCGCTCGCTGGTGAGGATGCCAGCTCGTAAGGCCTTTTCAAGCACATCTCGCTCAAAATCCCCCTCTTGGAATGATAACTTTTGATCATAAGATAGTAGGCCGACCAAAGCAACCTTTCCAATAGCAGTAACCAACCTTGAAATCTCTTTCATTGACATGTTTGTTTTACGTTTAAATATGTAACACAGTGCCTCATTATAAAGGCGAAACATAGTGTCAGGGAGTGTAGCACTGTCTTTCCATAACAAGCACATCAATAACAACAGCATGGGACTTTTGGCCAAATCTAATAAAACATTCGAGGATACAATTCTCTTCAAAAGTCCACCAGCTTTGAATGATTCTCCTGAATAAAATTTGTGCACATATTCCTTAACATCGTCCTCGCTAAACCCTAAAACATTCACACGAGCAAACGGCTTCTCAATCAAAGTGTTCTTTACCAGCTTGTCATAGTGTGAGGGGCGGGTTGTCACTAGTACATTGCATTTTGCGTACTTTCCCTTTCGATTAAGCATTTTGAGGATCGAACCGAACTCCGACTCATCAAGCTCAGTCGACCTGAATTCATCAAAACCATCTAACAGAAACAACACGTCGTCAGGGTTAGCTGCAATGAAGAATTCCAAGTCTTCCCTATTAATGGTCTCTTCATCTAACAACTGATCAAAAAGTGCATCTATCACATCCGACGTTTGTTTCAGGGAACGCATTTTCAACACAAAAACATGCTTGTATTTTTTCAGTGCAGCAACATTACCACAGGCCCAATCGTAAGCCATTTTGGCAATAAGAGTCGTTTTCCCTAGACCAGCCCCTCCGCTTAAAATTGCCCGTATAATTCGATGGCCCTCTCTTGTTTTGAGTTTGAAAATATCCCAATACGATTTCACCTCTCCCTTTAAATCCCTATCACCTTTTTCTAATTGTAGCTTTGTGTAGATGTCCATGATGGGCATTTTATCATCATCCAGCCATGGAAGCATCTGCACATAGCTACCTGTGCTGGTGTAGATGTCTTTTAGCGTCTTCTCACACTTATCAGCAGCAAGTTTAGGATCTCCGAGTCGTCTCTTCCGCGTCGTACTGCATCCTGGTCGTTGTCGCCTCTCACTCGACGGACTCGTTTCTAATGTAACCAAAAAACAAATCGAAATCAAACCATGTTAATCGGATATTTAAATTTTAGCTCACACTTATCGGCAGCAAGTTGAGTTGGAATATCGAGTCGAGTATCCCTTGTCGTACTGTATCCTGGCTGACTCATTTCAGAATGTGAAGAGTAAAACAACAAAATCCTGTCAAAACATAATGAAAGATGTGTTCCGTTTCGTCTGTAATTCATTTATTGAAAACTCAAAGGTCAATAGAAGTAGAGTGTTCGAGAAACTATCGGTAAAGTATGTAGTCATGATTTTTCCAAAGTGTTTTTTTTTAACGAGGATCATTTTAACCTAGGCCGTCAACGGATACTTCTTAAATCATAATTATGTGTCCATTTTTCTGCGTGTGAATTTACCTCCTGAATCAGTAGGCATAGTTGTCGATGGTGTCCCTTGCTCGCTGTCATCTCTCTGGTTCGCTGAGTGACGTCTCCGTTCTGAATAAAACGTGACATCCAAGAGTTAGGTCGCATTCAAATTACTTGACTGGGGCTTTTCTGAACAAATAGCACACGGGAGTGGCCAAGCCGCGTCCCTATACAGTCTTTTGTGTTGATGATTTGTCCCTTCCAGTCACGCAATTGGAATGTCCCTTCTATTTTAGGCCTTCCGGAATCCCCAGCCGCATAACTACACAGTACATGCATCAATTCTTTCAAATGTACTTCACTTCTTTCATACCGATTTTTTCTTCGAAATACTGATTGGTTTGTAAAACACAAATTATAGAAATGGGCGTAACATATGTACCTACATATGAGAACAGCGCCATCTAGAGTCAAACGACCCCCTCTCCACTCTTCCGAATATTCTAAGTTGCTGGTTTTCCCGTCCCACGAATGTTGACAAGAAATTACCACTGACGTACAGATTCGCCATTCAGTTAACCAAATGTTTTCAGACTCCAAGAAATGCGGGTTCATTGGTAACATTGCGCATGTCTAAAGTGGAGATAATTAGGAGCGTGACTGGTCACGTGATAGGGTTAAACCATTGTATAAGTAATAGGAGTCCGATTATCACACGAGTTCAAAACGCGAATCTATGACGTCAGGGCTGAGCGTTCGCGCTTCGAATTCGGAAAAGTTTAACCCATGTCAACTGCGGCAAATTTTGCAGCAAATGCTTTGTGTATACCACATTTACATCGCATTCAGATTCGCATTGGCATTAAGCATGAGCCCGGTTTTAAACGGTAAACAGGTTATCAGGCAGTGGTTGGGCATAGTCGTAATTAACTAATGCATACCTTCTCTCCTTCGCTCCCACCACCTACCAATGACGTTATCACCACATAAATATCTCACTAAAAAAAGAAGAAAATGTCCTTATTCAGTAACTACTCATAAACAGGTTCTATATCAAATTTACCATTATTTTGTGTATTTTTCCAACAATTAAGGTGACAATACTTCTATTAGAAACGACGGTTTTATTACCCAGCAGTTTCGGCGCATTATACTAACTTCGTTTTCAACAATTCCATAGGAGGGTAACATATAATACAATTTTGCTGGTTTCACATACTTATGTAAACATATATCTTACCATATCATAATTTAAATCGTAATTTGACAAATAGGACTAGGTCAGCAGCACCCGCCTTTGCTCCAGGCAAGATGGCGTCGATAGTGACTCCCTAACTCTCACTTTCTTGACGTGGATGGGGTAAATAAGGAAAAGAGCTTGTCAGACATATTCTATCATACTCACGCAATGCCAGAATTATCCCAATCACGGCGACCACGCCGGCGCCAATGCCTACCCACTCTCCAACAGTCAATCATGATTCTGCAGGTGTAGTCTTGGGGGGCGGTGGGTTCAACCGGAACGGTCGCCATTCTGGCTGAGGCTTCCATTTCTTTCAATGTCAGTGAACTGAGGGAAATGTATTCAGATAGGTTGACATTTTATTGTGACCTTCTGCAAAGAATCGTCGGCAATACTTTTTCTTGTTTAAATATATATTTGTATTAAAGGGTTGTACGCATTGGAAAACATGACTAAATGTAACTGATGACAAATGTTCTACCTAAAATATGAGAAAAACAAGATAATGCCGGGAAATTAGCAACACCCCAGTCGACAAAACTATGTTTCAAACACGGGTTAACAAATAAGAAAAAAACAACGCGGGTCTTGGCGAGGTA
This sequence comes from Crossaster papposus, assembly GCA_037893245.1. Taxonomy (NCBI): domain Eukaryota; kingdom Metazoa; phylum Echinodermata; class Asteroidea; order Velatida; family Solasteridae; genus Crossaster; species Crossaster papposus. The sequence goes on from JBAIAA010001075.1 coordinate 49,434, forward strand.
AAATGAAATATCCAAACACGCATTTCAAATGTGTTCTAGACGTATTACAATGTAATATGCGTGTCTGAAACTACTGTTAAACACGTTACCATTTGGAACGCGTGTTTTTTTACCTCGCTAAGACACGAGTTTCTGAAACATAGTTTTGCCGACTGGGACTGTGTGTTTTAAGTGCAATGTTGGGTCACGATTAATTTCACCTTGATAAATCAAGTATCGAAATAGATACAGGAAATTGGCTTAGTCGCGGTGGTAACGTGTGTACGACTAAAATGATTTCAACATAATATTGACCCTCGATACTAATTAGCCAAAATCTAAGCTAGAATCGATTCTCCGCAGAGCGCAACTCTAACGAGCCAGCCTTTCGATTCCAGTACATTGTTCGATAAGAATATTGTTGATTCTATCAATCCCTGTCTGTATGGATCGCCGTCACAAAATAGGCAAACTTATACTACACCAAACCATACGTGTTTGTGTGCACACATCCATCTGTACCACGGTACACGTTGGCCATGTACCTACGACGCAGCATTGGCAGTGACTGCGCACTTCCAATGGGAATAAAAAAAGTTCCAATTACTAGGCGTGGCAAGTAAAACTTAGAATCACCAAAACCTACAAGAATGCGTTTGTCTTACAATAATTATGAATCCAATCTCACCTTTATCTCAACCTCCGTATCGGCAATAGATATCGAGTCCTGTATGTCACGTGTTTGCATTAAAACAATGCAAAGACCAACTGGTAAAAATATGGCGCTGATTCACAACCAAAGTGAAAGCTATCGGCTGAGATCACGTCATCAGATCAAAATGGTATACCTTTGTATAACATTAATGCCAATCAATAATCATCTCTCTCAGGCTTTGGCCAGAAGACAGAAATAGCACATAGAGGACTTTGGAATGTTTATTTATTTCATTTTTTTTCCACTGCAGGTGTTTGTTAAAAGTGTGCAGTAAGCCGTGACGAGTTCACGGGTGTAACAATGACTTACTAAATCCAATGTGTATTGCGATAACCAATGTATATTTTCACGGGTATTTCCATTACTTCCTCCAAAGTTAAAATATTATATTATTACATGTATTGGGGGCGGGTGAGTAAAAGGCAAAAATTTAGAAAATTTACGTCATTCTGTTTGAAAGGTTCTTCGACATCAATTAATGTGCACAGTTGAATTTGCTAGCGGAAATATTATGTTTGTTCCTAGTCAGGTCGCAGCATATTGTGACGAAACAGGGTATGCGTATTCGTATCACCGACTCGTGTTCGAGTCTATTCGTCCTATAAATAATCAGTGACGCGCTTAGCTTCTGCCCGGTAACTGCATAGATAATCAGCAGTGCCCAGCGACCAATCACCGTAGCGCATTCTGCTACTCTTAAGTATTTCATTACCCTGTCTTACTTTGTGTTTACTTATAAGGATTATAATTGTATTAACTGTTGGAGGTGTATGCCCCATAACATTTATATGGTATAAGCCAAGGCAGGTTAATTTAAGCCCCGTTACACTCAAGTGGTGCAGTTGACCACGTGAGGTTTACTAGGCCTTGAACGGTGAGATTAAATAAACGAAACGAAACGAAATGACAGAGAACACCGATGGAATTAGCAGAACTTTAAAAAGACACACATTTTGACAAGACATTTTTATTTTGGTTCCTTTGAAATATCTTCGATAGATTTTATGCTATCAACTCCAAGCGATCACATAGATAACTATAGTTGCACGTATACGTCACCGTTTAAAAAGCATTTTAAATACCACAAAAAAGGTCAATTGTGGTGTTAATATTACTCAACAGAGAGTGACCGACAAAGTTGTAAATATGCACTAGTCTCTGTGTTAAAACTGTGAAACTTCATACAAAAAGATATATAACACCTTGATAAATCAAGTCAGTATCGAAATAGAGTACGGGAAATTGGCCAATAGTCGCGGTGCATGGTAACGCGTGTACGACGTATTAGAATGATAAAAACAAAATACCCTCGATACTTATCAGACATTTTGAGTGTTCCTAATTGTTTTAGGTAACTAAAAAAGAACCACACATTTTGAAGATTGGTGGTTAAATCACATATCTTGTCGCCAAGCCGGCACAGTATGCTGCACAACTCTGTTGATAAAAACTTGAAAAGTCTCTATAAACAATAAGACGATACTAGTATTTTTAGCCCTTTTGTTGCAAGCAATAATGTCGTTGAAAATAAAAAATAAAATAATTTTTTTTTTTTAAACCCCCAAAAAACAAAAAAACTTCCGGATTGAAATTGAAGCTTTTGGTATTATTAGAGTCCAAGAACACTGCCGGTTATGTCAGCATGTCTTCACTGGCCATAAGTGCCTCCTTCGACGGTGGCAGATCCGTTTCAATCATAAATGTAAAATTTAACCCGTGTGTAAAATATGTTTGTATATAATTAATGCGATGCAACCCTTTTCAAATTTTTGGGAGGAATCCAATTTAAGCGCTATTTAAGCAGATACTTATTCAAGCCTTGCTTATAGGGGTTGAACCTGGGAGAAACAACCAAGGGGCATGTTTGTTTCAGGTCATTCCGCACAATATTATTGTGACCTAAGATGCGGAATAGTCGGCATGCGTAATCGCCATGGTCCGTCCCAGGACAGTGCCAAGATCCCGTATTTTGCATAGTAAAAGCGATCAGGCCCGCTCTGGGCAAACCTTATACGTTATAATTACAAGGTAGTTCTCCATTTAAGTCAAGTGCATGTATACGGAATCCGCAAAAATTGTACAATTTAAAAGGGTTCTTGATCATCTCGGGGTACCCGGATCAGTATATGATATGTGCCGTGTAGCTTGTGAGCAGCCTATAGCAATATTCGTCTTAGTACCGGATTTGTTAGCCTTATTATGGATCTTCGATAAAGGATAACAATTATTGTGGGCAATTAACTTCTTTGAGGGCCAGGGCTGATTTGAATATTTGATCGATTGAGAGTTTGGCCGCTGCTGTTTGGTCACCGCTGTTATATATCATACAACCCCGATAAATTATGGCTGTCATTGCCTTGCTTTTCATTTACAATCTCGTTTCGGTCGGAGATGAAATACTGCTATCTCACTATACGAGAGTGGTTTTCAAATTCTACTTCTGAGGTCGAAGGCAAGTTTAAATTGTAACAATGTTCTTATTTGGGTTTTATCACAGTCACCTGACTAATACTGTATATTGACAAAGACGGTTATGGAAGGAATACCAAAAAAAAAAAAAAAAGACAAAGCTGAAGACGGAGGGGCAATCTTAGTTCACAAAATGGCATGGTATTACAACAGACGGCTCGGGCTATAGCGAGTTGAACATTTAGTGAATAGGCTTTTCTCCCGCTGTGGTTCGGAATAAAAAATAATGGGAGTTTGCATGCAAGGATGGTTTTAATAGTTCCAAGTACGGTTTTTCTGACTTAATTGAAAAGCGATTCAGGTGCGGGTAAGCGCTCCATTTTTCTGGTCAGGCCTCCGGTTTCCAAGCAAATAGTCTGAGTATGTCCACAAGTCCAGCATTACCCTCACCAGCACAGGTTTAGACAACTGTAATTGTTTTGCACCCTTAAGATCCTTCCCCAGGAAAAGGTTTTTAACCTCGCAATATGTTAAGCGCGGAGGGTTTTGTTCTGTACCGTCTGAAATTCTCATTTTCGGTTTGGGGGATGTAGCGAGTTACGGCTCGTAGATGTTGTTAGCGTTATTGGTTTTCAAAATATCAGTTGGTCGTTCGCTCCCTATTAGCTCGGTGTATCAGATTTAATCATGATTGTCCATAGTGAAGAGCTATAATGCTTTCTTGTTGGCAGTATTCGTGTTTTAGGATGGGCCTAAACAAGGGGGGGGGGGGGGGCCTTGACATTCAAACAAAACGGGGAGTGGACCCTCAAATGAGTCGTGGCGCCTTGAGCGGCGTGTGTACTACTTAGGCTAATGGCAGCCTCGCGGCACGTTTCTTAGGGCCTGCTGGCTTAATATGAGTGTAGTATTTTGATCGCATTTACGCGTGGAAATGACGCGCATTGTTGTTTAGCATCAGGTTTATCAGTCCCTGACCCATTTTTGGTGGCGCGTATATTGCTAGAAGGTGTGACCGACTTCTGTCTGTGCAGTTGTACTAAAAATGCTAACTAAAATGCACAATTTTACGCTAGACTAGCGTGGTTACTTCTACTTCTGCGTTGACAATGGACAGTGCGTCCATCTGGATATCTCGTCATTTTGCTTGTCGTGCACGGTGTGGGCCCTTGTAGATAATACCCATTTACATAGTGTGGTTGTAGGTGCATATATTTACAGTGAAATCTGGACTTCGTTTAGAAAGCCACAATTGAGCAATCCAGTCCTGAATGCTCAAGATCGGGTGATGCATGTACTGTAACTGGAATGAAATTCCAAAGTGGAATGGTGCTGGGCATTAATGAATACCTGTTTGCATCTATCCGGGTTTGATAGGGTAAGCAACTGTGTGCCGAGGATCTTCTAGTAGTTTGTGTGGCTAGGAATTGGAATAGTGTGTATGTAGAACTGCTGTGCTCTGCAGTATGCCAGAAGGGGTCGAACTAGTGACTGATGGGCAGTGGTCTTTACTGACTGTGGTGTGTACTGCAGATTGCGACGCAGAAGACCTAGTATTCTGTTGTCCCTGGATGTTATGACGTCGTTGTGTTGATTCCATTTCATATTCTTAGTCATTCTTATCCCGAGATAAGGTGTTGACTCGGTCTGGTTAAGATCAGAGGGCGGGTCTGTGCCTAAGAAAGAACAGTGGTTGGGTCCTGTGGGTTCAAATTGTAATCTAACATGGTTAAGATAGCAGGGGGCCGTGGCCTAGTCGATTAGAACACCAAACCCAAGCTCTGGTGTTTCTGTTCAGCAGAGTGTGGGTTCGAGTCCCAGTCGTGATACTTGTGTCCCATGAACAAGACACTTAACTATAATTGCTTCTCTCCACCCAGGGGTACAATGTGTACATGTGAGGGCAGGAATGGTTATTGTGATTGCATATATTGCAGCACAGGCTGTATACTCCCCAGGGAGTTGTAGGCCGTACGCTGTCCACGTTTTTCTTTTCATCCCGTTTCGACCTCGTGGGTCTAAGAGAACTCTTTGGTTTTGGACATAGTTTTGTCTGGAGATTATGATTAAAAACAGTTCTCCACAAAAACGCCGGTCGAATTTGAGTAAATATCGACCAAAATCGGCACTAAATGATCAACAGCGACGGGCGATTTGTTCATGGTCGCATTACGCTATCATGTCACATTAGTTTGAAATATATGCGCTCTGGTACCACGTGATCCGAATTCTCCAATCACAACTCAGGTCATAGGCCATTGTATCATTGCGAATCAAAACAATCATGGCGTCGCTCATGTAAAGATCGTCGCGTGTCGAAGAGTCCGTGATAAAACCAGTTGTTTTGTTCAATTAAAGTATGTTACGGCCGAGAATTTTTTTGTGAAAATGACAACGAATTGGCAAAGAAGTTGGTGAGCCTATAGACCTGCTACTGTGTGCTACAACTGTCAAACAGTCATGACACTACATCGGGTTTACGCTAGTCGTTGCGCGTTACCGCTGGATCATTGATCCCAAACGTCTGACCATCTGCAATATGCCTGGCAGCGGAGAAGCGCAAACGTGCAGAGACACTGTCGGAGAAAGCACATTTGCCTCCCAAAACTCAGTCTTAGATCAAGGTCAGCCCCGTCGGGTTCGCTGTCATCATCGGGCCCCGTATATTGGCGCCTAGATCAGTAGATGTATTATTGGCAAGGAACCAAGAGGTTGGGTTACTTTCAAACAGGCCGAAACAGTAAAGATGCAGGTAGGTCATATACACGTATAGGCTATATAGTAAGGTCAAAATGAACGAATTAATCTGCTTCCACAGCTGCCCAGATTGTGTCTATATTGAATTTGGAGAGAATTTTGTACCTTAAATTTGTATGTTGAATGTTGAATAGACAAACTAAAATTAAATTCATTTATCTTACCTTGGCCCTGGAAAATCTGCTTCTGAAGTTCTGGTTACCAGATCTACTCCAATTTTGACAGCCCAGGCAGAGGGGGAGGGGGGTAACTCTTGCTTATGCTTCAGTCTAGCTTTATCATTGTCAAACTGCACGAATGATGACCAAAATGGGGCTACATTGACCTTTTTAAACATTTTTTTCCAAAAGTCGTTCCAAAATCCATTATTGATTGTATATTTCCCCTCTTGTTTCTCTCCAGATTAAACCTTTTTGTGCAGTTGCTAATCAAGAAACAAGCAGTGATGGTGGCAGATCTCTAAAGAAGCATTTACTCAGATCCAGTGCCAGCCTACCATCTAAGCCCCAAAGTTCGAAGCACGTCCTACCAGCCATGTACATCATCTGCCAAATATCGCATGTGTTGTTAAAATTGTAACATTAATGTTCTAACTTCAGTGATTTTTGTATTTGTTATAATTCTTACTTAATTTTTATGCAAAAGTTGAGAGAATTATGCTCGAACTGGTTATAAAAGAACTGGTTGGCGATTTTTAAGACACATCAGGACCATTTTTTGTTGACACTTTTAATTATTTTCATTTAGTTAACTGAATTTATTTTAAACGCTCTTTCTAATTGAAAAGTGTAACCCAGTTAAAACTTATTGGAACTACACACTGAAACATCCATTATGGAGTATGAATGTATCCCTTTTCGAGAACATATTGACTAACTGTACTAAAAACGGACATTCACACAAATTTATTCAAATTGTGCATACAATTCACTCTTTCTGTCATTTCAAATGTTATTGCAACATTGACTTTAATCATAATTATTATTTAGAGACAATTCAGTATGCCCAGTAAGTTTACAGATCCAGTGTGAAATAAAACTGTAGGGTGGGTCAGGCACTATCACTCGTGGACCACAGCAACCAACACGTCGGTACCTGGCCACAAATTGTGATTTTGTGTGTGTTAATCCTTAATTGTCAATCAATCAATCAATCTCTTACTTTATTTTCTACATAACAAAAGGCAAACCATACAAAAGCATAACCAGATTACAATAATGTGGACGGGGTCTCTGAAAAGCAAAGCTTGTCGAGTAGTGGCCCCACCGAAATTAATTTAAGTACAACAATCGGATCACATACACACATAAACGACACGCAAATTACCACAAGTAACAAAACATGTGATTCGTGTGATTCTGTTTATTTTAATGTCACGTTGCAATGTTATGTTCCATAAGTGAGCACAGAAGAACGTGTAGTGCTGACAAGCATGACGAACAATAAATTTTGTGTGGATCTTATTTTTGATTTTGTTTTCATTATTATGTATTTCATTACAAGGTCGCCTTACACGAAACCTATTAAATTGAGCCCTTTAAACAAAACAGCTGAAACGCCCCCCCCCCCCCTCCCCGCACCAAAAATAATATTAATAATAATACAAAAAACATAAAAACAGTAAAGCACTTAAATATATCAATCTGAGAACCCATCAAGCCAAAGGCATTAGGCCTACATGTAGACAGGGGTAAAATGCTATTGTCACAAAATAACGTTGTCCTGTGATGTACATGTTATATGGGGCAAGTTGGTTTGAGTCAATATACATTAAGTGGGAACAAAAGTATGGGGCGTAGTGGTTTTCGGGCAACATTTTAATAAAAACTAGGCGAGAAAAACCAACTCGCCCCATGCTAGTTTCGCCCCATTACATATTTAAAGTGAATAACTCAAGTTTGACTGGATATTTTGTGGAGAACTTTTAGCATAGTAAAATAAATAGCTACTAGAAACAATATATGCCTTCAAAAAGTAGACCCATGGGGGTCAAAACGAAACTCATTTGTTCAGTCACACCATACGGCCTATTGCTGACTTTGCAGGGTCATATTTTTTTGATAAATAACATCCGAAATACAACAAAGTATCAAATTCAGTGAGAAGAGATACATACCTACAGATCCACACTTGTAGAGGTTCGCTATCTGTTTTGAGTTCAGAAGACCGTCGAACACAACCAGATTGCTGTATGCGGCAGAGCCACCGAGTGAATCAACATAGCCAGCACATGCGCTAGGAGAGTATGCCTTACCACACCTATTTAGCATAGCGATGCTAAGGTGAGTGTATCCATCCCGTCCAGTTCCACCTGCGTTTACTCTCGCCTCCGCATTAACAATCTCCCCGTTGACAAATACTTTCAAGTCAATTTCCACCGTGCGTGACACATTCACTGTGAATGCGAGATGGAACCACTCGTCCAGTGGTATCTTACTTTTGTGAAATTTCTCGTCAACCGTAAAATGTTCGGACCTCACCGTCATCCAAAATCTCTGCCCCACTTTTTTATACAGGAAAGCTATTCCCCTGGCATCACTAGTCTGTCCCCCAGAGCTCAAGTAATACCATACTTCTTTGTCGGCAGCCCCAGATCGTTCCGGTCTGTCGATTTTTAACCAAATGGACCAGGTCACACTTTGAGACTCGCACAGGCCAGGATCTGAGACACAAGTCCCTGCAAAGTCTCCGAGGTCTAAGTAGGACGCAACTGGTACGTGCACTGCGCAGGGTTGTCCCACTAGCTCCGGGCCGGGAACCATTTGAGCAGTTCCCACCACTTGATACGCCTCGTTATTCACCACTGGGTTATTTACGCACGGTGTGACGTCACTCGTTCGGCTGAAGGATTCGTTCAGGATTGGTTGCAAGTCTAAAACTGAAATATAGAACAACACGAGTACAATGGTTAGATTTGATCCGAGGCCAAACTTTTTGTTATACCGGCACGATGTATGGCAGAGTGAAACACTTTGCTTCGTATGTATAATTTTAAAGGTCTCGTCCTTATTAAGCTAGGAGGTGAAGGGGACTCAAAGACGCCCGGGCTATAGATTCACCCGATCCGACTCGCTTTTCTCGGCATCGATGGTTGTAAAACTTCGGACAGGTCAGTTAAACGATATTTACTATAAGATACGACTACAAGCAATTACCAATGGTAAATCCTATCTTTAAGACAACATGACGCTGGTGCCCCGCTCCTTTTGCAGCGCCTACTACTATACTTGAAATACTTTACTGTAATTGAACATGTACATAGATTTCCAATCCTGGTCAATAGAGGGCGCTCTTTTTATACTGGTTATTAAAATGCGAATATTTAAATAATTGGCAAACTTGAGATTGGGGATTTGGATTTTTCGTGAATCACATGGTCTTAGCTAGCAAACTGCAGTGATTCCACTTATTCGTAATAAAAGGCGCTTAAAGAAAATAGCTTTATTCCTTTTAATGCCAACCTTGAGCCTAAAATGATTGTATCATAGATCTTGGTTCTTGGTACTTTGTTCTTGGTAGATTAATCCCTTTGCAGTTGTAGACAACTATACTGGGATGTGCAGGAGCACAGCCAGAAATACAGGGGCAAACCCCTTCTCTTAGCGATAAGTGTTACTGGGTTCTTTTAGGTGCATTATAATGATTATTATACAATACACGGGACCTACGGCTTTACGTCCCATCCGAAAGACGAAGCAATAGTGGTTTCAGTGCCTTGCTTAAGGACACAGGTGTCGAGACCGAGATTCGAACCCACGCTCTGCGGAACAGAAACCCACTCAACCAAGGCCTGACACGGCGTTACAAGAAAACGGTTTCATTATTAAACGTCGGCTTTGACAGTAATCGCGGTTCATTTCGGTTCGAAACAAATAGTTGTAATGGGCGGGGACAACAAGCTTAGAACTGACTGAGATTGCATTGGTGCAAAATGAGGGTTCATTTTGGTTGGATGTCTATTGATGGACAGGCCTAATTAAGTAAACGAACCACTGAATTGGTAGATTCCATTGTTGCAAAATAGGGGGTGATTGTAAAACGTAGCAACGACAACGTGTTGTTCATTGATGTTCGGGTTCGTGATAAAAGGCGCTTAAAGAAAAAAGCTCTATTCATTTAATGCCAACCTTGAGCCTAAAATGTCGTTTTCCCTAAACCCAATATTGAATTATTTAAGCAGTCGTATGAGTATGCTGGTGTAAAAGTTTGAATTACCATTCCCTCATCAATTCAGGTGTCGTCACCGTTTTATAATTTTGAATGTTTATATAAGAAACTCTATTTTAAATGACTACAATTTTTGCTTTTTGTAATTGTGTATATTCTGTCCTCCTTTTTATATATTTTTTTACAGGACATTGATGTAAAACAGCTTGTGCTGATCTTTTTATCTTGTTTAAAGATATTTACGTAACTAAAATAATACAAATGAACATGCCTAATTAGGTATACGAACCACTAAATTGGTAGATTCCATTGTTGCAAAAATAGGGGGGGGGGGGGGGTGTAAAACGTGGCAAGGACAACGTGTTGTTCATTGATGTTAATCACATTCGCCCATTGTCCTTGTGTATTCGCATGTAATCCTTCTTCTTTGTCGTTCCCCAACCAGATCTAAATCGTTGTACCAATTCCGTACAGTTTCCTTGTGGCTCGCTAACAAACTTGCCACAGTGGGACTTGGGCTTTAGCAAGAAAAACTCGCTAAACACAGAACAACAACGACCACAACAACCACACCAGCGGCCACAACAACGACAACAAAATCAACAGCAACTAACCAGTTCTACCAACGTGCACCAACAAAACAAAACCGCAACAGTATTAATTGCAACGAAAGCTTTCTCCCTCGCCTACTTTAATACAGATTTGTATATTGTCGACTTTGCAGGGGTCATATGTTTTTGCTAAATAACAACCGAAATACAACGAAGTATCAAATTCAGAGAGAAGGGATACATACCTATAGATCCACACTTGTACAGGTTCGCTATCTGTTTGGCGTTCAGAAGACCGTCGAACACAACCAGATTGCTGTATGCAGCAGAGCCGCCGTCTGAATCAACCCTGTCAGCACATGCGCTAAGAGAGTATGCTGAACCACAACTATTTGGCATAGCAATGCTAACGCGAGTGTATCCATCCTGTCCACTTCCACCTGCGTATTCTATCACGTCCGCAATAACCATCTCCCCGTTGACAAATACTTTCAAGTCTATGTCCATTGTGCTTGACACATCCACTGTGAATGCGAGATGGAACCACTTGTCCAGTGGTATCTTACTTTTGTCAAATTGCTCGTCAACCGTAAAATTTGCGGACCTTACCGCGATCCAAAATTTCTGATTCTCTTTTCTATACAGGAAAGCTATTCCCCTGGCTTGATCAGTCTGTCCCCCAGAGCTCAAGTAATACCAGTCGTTTTTGTTCTCATTTGTAGATTGGTCCGGCGTGTCGATTTTCAACCAAATGGACCAGGTCACACTTTTAGACTCGCACAGGCCAGGGTCTGACACACAAGTCTCTGCAAAGTCTCCGAGATCTAAGTAGGACCCAACCGGTACGTGCACTGCGCAGGGTTTTTCCACCAGCTCCGGGCCGGGAACCATTTGAGCAGTTCCCACCACTTGATACGCCTCGTTATCCACCACTGTGTTATTCTCGTCGCTCGTTTGACTGAAGGATTCGTTCAGGATTGGTTGCAAGTCCAAAACTGAAATATAGAACAACACGATCACAATTGTTAGATTTGATCCGAGGCTAACCTTGTTTATACTGGCACGATGTAAGGCAGAGTGAACCACTTTGCTTCGTATGTATAATTTTGACGGTCTCATCCTTAATGAGCTATGAGGTGGAGGGGACTCACAAACGCCCGGGCTATAGATTCACCCGATCCGACTACCCATTTTGAAGCAAAAAGCCTGCCATGTGCTAACCAACAATGGCCATACAATGTCGTTACTTTTTGGGGTCAAAATGCAAGCGTTCCTGTGCAGCATTGATTTCAGATTATATGGCCGTGTCCGAAACGGGTGTGTAGAGCTACAGCTATGGCTATTGTTTGCGTCGGCCATTTTGTAGCGCTGATCGAAATGCCGTCTACAGCTACACTGCAAAAACTGTGTTTAGCGAGTAAACACTTTTCTAAACACTTTCTTGCTATCAGTTTGTAAACATGTTTACATGCTAAACATGTTTAGCATGAGAGCGGATTGTGTTTAGCCATTGAACGTGGATGTTTAGGAATTAGATTCTAAACATGTTTACAAACTGATAGCAAGAAAAGTGTTTCCTCGCTAAACACAGTTTTTAGAGTGTTTACAACGTCACACAAATCTATCCGTAAAATAACGTTAATTTTGGAGCAGATTTTCGTTATTTTTTCAATGATGGTGCATTGGAAACCGATAAAGACGGATCATCAGGTAAATGGACCGGCAGTAAACAAACATTGCGTAACATCTAGCAGACGATAATTGTTGTAAATTCTTACATTATAATTTTGCAATCGCTTGAGGGTGCAATAACTAGCCGTAGGCTCTGCCGTAGCCGCTTCCGAATTCCATTTGCCTTTAGCGCCTTCGTAGACGTAGCTGTAGACGTAGACCGTGGCTCTATCAATACACTTGTTTCGGACACGGCCTATGAAATACGGACTCATTGGTTTGTACTTGTTTGTTTGTTTGTTTTATTATTTCCACTAATGTTTGCGTATATTTGTGTTTTTTCACGAAATCGTCGTTGCGTCACATCCGCCATTTTGAAAATAGTTGTGTCCGACTAGACTTCCTGCGGAATCGTGTGGCAACGTTAAAATGATGTCACGGGTAAAATAGTAATTCCTTTAATTCAATCATAAAACTATGAGTGTCTTTTATCAAGCTTAATAAGTTATCCACGTAAATTACGATTTGCTGGCAAAACAATTGCTACGCCACATGTCTTAATTACGACAACCTAAATTGACCGCGGAAGCTACGAAATAATTTGTTGCGCAAGCCGCGGACTTGCGCACTGTCCGACTTTTGTAAAACTGTCGTAAGCGAAATGTTGCGCTGCACCAAAAAGTGCTTTATCGGTCGATTGAGTACCAAATGACATACTAAATTGTGTTCCAAAATTTGGCAATCGAACAAGACTGTTTAGTAGAAAAAGGCCCAATTTGACGGCCAATCTAAGTGTTTTAATGTTTCTTTTCTTTGGCGTTTCTCATTAGCGAGTTCCAGTGCTCTACCACCCCAATAGTTCACCAAATCATTGTTGTATATTTCCTTTTCTTTCGGTTTATGAACTCTATTACTAGTATTACATGAGGAAGATATAGAAAAGAAATTAATTTTCTGACGTAGGAACGTAGGAAGAAAATTAAGTAAACGAACCACTGAATTGGTAGATTCCATTGTTGCAAAATAGGGGGGTTATTGTAGAACACGGTGGCAATGAGAACGTGTTGTTCATTGATGTTCGGGTTCGTGATAAAAGGCGGTTAAAGAAAAAAGCTCCATTCATTTAATGCCAACCTTGAGCCTAAAATGTCGTTTTCCCTAAACCCAATATTGAATTCTTTCAGCAGTCGTATAAGTATACTGGTGCAAAGGTTGTTGGTGTCCTCAATTCAGATGTCGTCATCGTTTTATGATTTTAAAGGTTTATATAAGAAACTCTATTTTAAATGATACAAAATTTAGTTTTTTGTAATTTTGTGTATACTGTCCTACTTTGTAATTAGTTTTTTACAGGAAATTGATGTAAAACAGCTTGTGCTGATCTTTGTATCCTGTTTAAAACTATTTTAATAAATACAATAATAAATATAGACAGGCCTAATTAGGTATACGAACCACTGAATTGGTAGCCTCCATTGTTGCAAAATAGGGTGGGGGGGTTGTAAAACGTGGCAAGGACAACGTGTTGTTTATCGATATTGATGTTCGTGTTCGTGATAAAAGGCGCTATTTTTATGTTCGTGTTCGTGATAAAAGGCGCTTAAAGAAAATAGCTCCTTTCATTTATTGCCAACCTTGATGCTAAAATGTGGTTTAATTCAGTTCGATACTCGCGCCATTCGAGCGTTGCAACTTTTTTTCTTAACCGTCCCCTGAGATACCCCACCTTCCCACAAATCAGCCGTAACTCTGCACGGGTTAACCAGTTCGCGCCGGATGGCGTATATAAACGCAAAGTTTTTCCAGATTTAAAACGGATAACGCATAAACACGCCACGAGCAAGGCCGGAATTGTCTGTCAGCAAGGCCAGAAATGTCTGTCAGCAGCGAGCAAGGCCGGAAATGCGTGGGTGTGCTTCCCGGTACGTTCGGCCTGAACCCGCCTCGGATCGAGTTTCGTTAAAAATATATTTTTTCGAGGGAGTTCATCCATAAAACTGATAATTCAACTCTCAAGGTGTTGAATTCATCAGTTTAATGTTTCGTCGGGTGCCCGGCAGAAGGATATTTGTGTTCTTTCATGAAATCGTCGTTGCATTACCTCCGCCATTTTGAAAATAGTTGTGTCCGACTAGACTTCTTGCGGAATCGTGTGGCAACGTTAAAATGATGTCACGGGTAAAATAGTAATTCCTTTACTTCAATCATAAAACTATGAGTGTCTTTTATCAAGCTTAATAAGTTATCCACGTAAATTACGATTTGCTGGCAAAACAATTGCTACGCCACATGTCTTAATTACGACAACCTAAATTGACCGCGGAAGCTACGAAATAATTTGTTGCGCAAGCCGCGGACTTGCGCACTGTCCGACTTTTGTAAAACTGTCGTAAGCGAAATGTTGCGCTGCACCAAAAAGTGCTTTATCGGTCGATTGAGTACCAAATGACGTACTAAATTGTGTTCCAAAATTTGGCAATCGAACAAGACTGTTTAGTCAAAAAAAGGCCCAATTTGACGGCCAATCTAAGTGTTTTAATGTTCCTTTTCTTTGGCGTTTCTCATTAGCGAGTTCCAGTGCTCTACCATCCCAATAGTTCATCAAATCATTGTTGTATTTTTCCTTTTCTTTCGGTTTATGAACTCTATTACTAGAATTACATGAGGAAGATATAGAAAAGAAATTAATTTTCTGACGTAGGAACGTAGGAAGAAAATTAATTAAACGAACCACTGAATTGGTAGATTCCATTGTTGCAAAATAGGGGGGTTATTGTAGAACACGGTGGCAAGGACAACGTGTTGTTCATTGATGTTCGTGTTTGTGATAAAAGGCGGTTAAAGAAAAAAGCTCCATTCATTTAATGCCAACCTTGAGCCTAAAATGTCGTTTTCGCTAAACCAAATATTGATTTCTTTAAGCAGTCGTATAAGTATGCTGGTGCAAAAGTTTGGAATAACATTCCTTCCTCAATTCAGATGTTGTCGTCGTTTGATTTTAAAGGTTTATATATAAGAAACTCTATTTTAAATGATTAAAATTTTTGCTTTTTGTAATTTTGTGTATACTGTCCTATACTTTTTTATAATTTGTTTACAAGACATTGATGTAAAACAGCTTGTGCTGATTTTTTTTTCCTGTTTAAAGCTATTTTAATAAATAAAATAATAAATATAGACAGGCCTAATTAGGTATACGAACCACTGCATTGGTAGATTCCATTGTTGCAAAATAGGGGGGATTGTAAAAAATGGCAAGGACAACGTGTTGTTCATTGATGTTCGTGTTTGTGATAAACGGCGCTTAAAGAAAATAGCTCCTTTCATTTAATGCCAACCTTGACGCTAAAATGTGGTTTAATTCAGTTCGATACTCGCGCCATTCGAGCGTTGCAATTTGTTTTCTTAACCGTCCCCTTAGATATCCCACCTTCCCGAAAATCAGCCATAACTCTGCATGGGTTAACCAGTTCGCGCCGGATGGCGTATATAAACGCAAAGTTTTTCCAGATTTAAAACGGATGACGCGTAAACACGCCACGAGCAAGGCCAGACATTTCTGTCAGCAGCGAGCAAGGCCGGAAATGCGTGGGTGTGCTTCCCGGTACTTTCGGCCTGAACCCGCCTCGGATCGAGTTTCGTTAAAAATAATTTGTTCGAGGGATTTCATTCATAAAACAGATAATTCAACTCTCAAGGTGTTCAATTCATCAGTTTGGTTTCGTCGGGTGCCCGGCAAAAGGACATTTTTTGACGCAAAAATCACTTCCATGAAAATGTCATTGAAAGGCTTCAATGTTCCCCCACGCGTATTATAAATCTGATGTTTTCTCAAAGTCACACGTATCATAAATCGTCATACATTATAATTAGTCACAAGTCTGAATCACAATATTTTGGAAGCAATTTGTGTTAAATTCCGACGGATATGTTTAAATGTCATTAAAGAATAGGCAGTTGTTTTGCATATGCTCGTTTGTTAGGGGCGTTTTGGTGATTACGCGTTTGCGCATAAGAGCACACGCGCATATGCCCTACTGCCGCCCGGGCGCGATAATTTGTTCTGCAGGTAGGTTGGTACATTAGCCAATCAGAACACAGATGGTGTTGACGTCATCGATGATGTTAGAGTTGTCTGGGACAACCCTAACCCTAACCCTAACCCTAAACCCTAAACCCTAACCATTACCCTAACCCCTAACTCTAGTCAGACCCCAGACAACTCTAACATCATCGATGACGTCAACACCATCTGTGTTCTGATTGGCTAATAAATGTACACTATGTACCAACCTACCTGCAGAAAAAAATATCGCCGCCCAGGCACGCAACAGTTAGAAAGGTCAACTGTTATTAAGAGTAGTCACTGACCACACACTTATAATATTCAGTTGTAAGCGTGTGGTCACATGGTTCGGCATTTCAACCCTTGTTCCCACTAACATGACCGACACTAACGAAAGTCGAAACGATTTTGAGATATCTTGAAATGAATTCCCGGATATCTCGAAGCGGATATCCGGATAGCGATTTAGAGATATCTCGAATTCGTTTTAGAGATACTCGAAATGATATAGACATGCTAATTCACATTTTCCTGTTTTTTGTTTGATAAACTGTCTATATAATGTCCTAGCTGCGTGTTAACCTTGCGACGTGCGGCCATTTTGTTTTTACACGAACGCACGTCCGTACTTGTTTTAAAGTCGCTTGTATTTCGTGTGTAACCCCCATGCTGTTCGGTTTTATGGCTTTATATGTCAACACAGTACTTTCCCATAGTGTCTGAATATATTCGATCCCAGCTGGTGTTGTTGAATGGGGCAAGGCAACAATAGCATGATTAATTGCTTGGGTAGGTCTGGCAAACCCAGACTTCAATAGCCCCTTTATGTACACAAAGTAACGAGATACTCGTGGGGCAGCACTTTCCTTTGCAAAAAGCTGCTTCACCGGTTCAACCAGGGTTCAAGCGGCACTTACCATGCCATTCGGCATGCTTTGAACTAGGAATACATGTAATATGAGATTATTTTTACAAATGATGACAAATCAATAGTTTTTTTTACGGCGAAGCGACTTCGAAAAAAGTGCGGTGGCACGTCACAGGGTAAAATATCCAGCTGGCAACATTATTAGCAAGGTAACTCTTACTAACAAATTCTTAAGAAATATCTTACTTATTTGAAGGTAAATAATGATTGTAGGCATTTAGCCTAGATATTCTGTAATTGTTCCGAAAAATTGTATTATATGTAAAATAAACATGATCGCTGGACGGCGATCGCAAAAAAAGCATAAGAACAACATAAGAAAAACTCCCCGATGCCGGTTGAAAAAAACCGTCGTTTTCTTGCTTTTCTCAGCAACCATGATCGTAAAACTTCGGACAGGTCAGTTAAACGACATTCACTATAAAATACAACCCTCCAAATCCACCCATTCTTGATAATTCAAGCAATTACCAATAGTGTATCCTAACTTTAACTCGCAAATGGCTTATTTAGCACTATCGCCTTCAAATAATACTTGTTTACGAGTATAGTAATCACTCTAGAAAATTCGTTTTTGTCACTGTCTAACAAACCCAAGTAACAAATGGCAGCCTGTCCTTTTAAACGATCAAAGGCCCGAAGCCCAAAGTTTTTATTTTTTTAAATTTTTGACTCAAATGCAATTTTGCTTACTGAAATGTCAACACAAGATGTAAACAAAAATGGTGCCAACTTACTCGTTGTTTTCACGGCAGATGCATTTAGCCAAATGAAGGGTGTTACATCAATTATGTTCTTGAAGATGTCGTCGGCGTACTTCAAAATGAATAACATGTCTTCGTTGTCTGTTGCCGTTGCAAGGGAGCCGCTTCGACCGTGATATTTGAGACGCTGGCAGAACGCCTGTGCTTCCGTGTACGACAAATTATCTGGGTAATACCTGTAGCACTTGTCTCTGTTCTTCATCCATTGGAAATTGCACGGCGAACATGCTGCTTGAGTGAAATCAACTAAATCCGCGGTAAGCGCAACTGCCAAAATTAACCCAAGCGCCATCGTGAGATCCCAAGAGCACAATGTGTGGCTGTAACTAAACTCAATCAAAACCCGACACGGTACAAAAAAAAACCGGCTCCTTCGAACGCTACAGTAATTGCGGTTTAAATGTGTCTGATACCAAGTATAGGACTGACTGGGGTTGCACTGGTGGTAACATGAGGCTTTGGTTGGATGTCAATATATGGACAGGCCTAATTAGCTACACGAACCACAAGTGGTAGATTCCAATGTTGCAAAATAGGGATGTGATTGTAAAACGTGGCAATGATGCTGTTCAGCGTTGGTGTTAGTCGCGTTGAGTGGCTGTTGCTTTAAAGTTGTAGTATACCATTTCTGTCAGATGTGTATTTCTATCATCTAAAGCAGCAAAAGTTATCAACATCCAAAGAATGGTGCTTAATTGACAACTAATCCAACAAAGTTTGAACTCTGTGAATATTGTGAATATTAAGATTTCGATTGCAATTCTAAACTTTCCGAGTCACAATTTTGACAATTAGGCCACCAGTGCAGCCTAGCCAAGCCTCGCGCGCCCTCCAGGGGCGTACAATGCACGAAGTTATAGCTCGCCATTGAAGTTTGAGTTGTCTCTACGACTACGCGTCTCTAACTGTGAGAGCTATACTGAGGCGACTACGACCACGACCACGACCGATGCAATTGAGTTGATGATCATAAACTGCAGTCATAAACTGTCATTGTCATGACGTGTGAAAACACCATCCAAACACAACTAAACTAGTCTAAATCGATCGACTTTAAGTTTAACGTGAATTTCAAACAACGTTAATAGTACTTTCAATATCAAATAATTAAACTTCAATATCAAATAATTATTGATAATCAAGCTAAAATGTAGTCATTGTATTAAACTCGACGAAGGATGACACAAAGAAGTTGATACAAGGCTTCACTCATCAAGACCCGATATATTTTGTCAAACTGTCAAATTAGAGTCTGTGATTGCAGACTACTCTATGCCACTGTATACAAACTGCATGCGAGGTGCATTATATACACATGTACATCAATCATGCATGGCAATAATCAGCAAGCAACCAAGTCCCCGCGCACGCGTACTGCGTGCATGCCTATGTGTAGGCTTTCCCACCAGCGCACTTTCACGAGTATTATGGCGAAACTGGCCAGGCTGGCGTGTAAAAACAAAATTGCGCGCGCAGGCCACCCGCGGAGGGCCACGTACAACCCTAAAATCTCTACGTGGACCCCTCGCTACGCCTACGCGGGTCGGATGAGACCGTGGCTTGCACGTGTGTACGTACGAGTTACTGCGACGCCACGCCCTTTTGGTGTTGAAAGAAGCTCAAACGACGGCGTCCTTTCCACGGAGCGCGGCGCCTAAGTGTTGTACAGTGATCAATGCAACCACTGAATAATTCATGAATTTTGACTCACCCACCTATGAGAAAAAAAGCGCGCGGCGAGCTCTCCGTGGAAAGGACGCCCTCGTTCGAGCTCTTTTCCACCGCCAAAGGGGTGTGGCGTCGCAGTAACTCATACGTACACGTGCGTTTAGCTGCTAATCACCAACAGATCATCACGTTTAATACAACACTTGCACAGTATCGAAACAAAATCGAAAACTTGGTCCATGGTCAATTTGACCTCTATTGGGAAATTACTCATAACTCTGTCAAACACTATCAGATTTTGACGTTCAGATATTGAACTCCCTGTCATTTCCAAAGATGCGTTACAGACACTAAACAGCATCATTGCCACAATTTACAATCACACCTCCCCTTTTTTTGCAACAATGGAATCTACTACTTGTGGTTCGTGTAGCTAATTAGGCCTGTCCATATTGACATCCAATCAAAGCCTTATGTTATCGCCAGTGCAATCTCGGTCAGTCCTATACTTGATAATTGATATCAAACCCACTAACCGCAATTACTGTCAAGGCTGGCGTTCGAAGCAGCCGGTTTTCTTTGAGCGCCGTGTCGGGTTTTGAGTGAGTTTAGTTACAGCCACACATTGTACTCTTGGGATCTCACGATGGCTGTTTGGCTAATTTTGGCGGTCGCGCTTACCGCGGATTTGGTTGATTCTACTCGAGCAGCATGTTCGCCGTGTAATTTCCAATGGACGGGGAACAGAAACAAGTGCTACAGGTATTACCCAGATCATTTGTCGTACACGGAAGCACATACGTTCTGCCAGCGTCTCCACTATCACGGTCGAAGTGGCTCCCTTGCAACGGTAACAGACAACGAAGACATCTTATTCATTTTGAAGTACGCCGACGACATCTTCAAGAACATTGATGTAACACCCTTCATTTGGCTAAATGCATCTGCCGTGAACACAACGAGTAAGTTGGCAAAACTTTTGTTTACATCTTGCGTTGACATTTCAGTAAGCAAAATTGCATTTAAGTCAAAAATTAAATATTGCAAAAACAAAAACTAAACAAAACGTACTCTGTATTTACATAATTGTATTAACTGTTTCAATATAACTAGTAAATATAAATGTCAGTAAATTTGACCACACATGTTCGGATTCACTATAAACTATTTCGCGTAGCGGTTCATGTTGTATTTTCCAAGGCTCTTAGGTATCTAACTCGGTTTCTCCTTCAGCCTCGCTCTATGGTTTAAATAATCCACAAGGTTAAATTTGCAAAACAAAGATAAACATAAACTGGAGCCGGATTGGAACCACAGACCTTTCGTTCTATAGCTGACCTCTCTACCAACTAGGCTATTGGCGAGTTGGTCGAGGACGGCTGTTCTTTACAGTTGTTTAATGTAGCCGAGTTGCCATTGTTCTTTCTCATGAATGTTCATTCACGCACAACCCAGCTGCTGAAGAAACAAACAATTGCGAACCACATATTCAGGAACGGAAGATCTCGATCTTTCTCTTATTAGTATCGAGACATACGCTAAATTGCGAGATTTCGCTTCAGACAAACAAGTCAGGACTTTAGGCCTTCGATCGATTAAAAGGGCCGGCTACCATTTGTTGTTTCTTGGATTTGTTTATAGACAGTGACAACAACTCTTAAACAAGTTTTTGAAGGCGATAGGGATAAATAAGCCATTTGCTAGGATACACCATTGGTAATTACTTGAAATGTCAAGAATTGGTGGATGTAAAGGTAGGATACACCATTGGTAATTGCTTGAATTATCAGGAATGGGTGGATGTAAAGGTGGGATACACCATTGGTCATTGCTTGAATTATCAGGAATGGGTGGATGTAAAAGTGGGATACACCATTGGTAATTGCTTGATTTATAAACAATGGGTGGATTTAAAGAGTTGTATTCTATAGTGAATATCGTTTAACTGACCTGTTCGAAGTTCATACAATCATGGTTGCTGAGAAAAGCAAGAAAACGACGTTTGTTTTCGAACGGAGCGAGTATCGAAATGAATTAAACTACATTTTAGCGTCAAGGTTGCATTAAATAAATAGAGCTATATCTTTAAGCGCCTTTTATCACAAACACGAACATCAAAATAGCGCCGTTTATCACAAACACGAACATCAATCATTTTTTACAAAACGTTAATTTTCCAAGATGGCGCCGGCGGCCATCTTGAATTTGGCCCTCTAGCGAAAAATGCCGGTATTTTTGGGAGGGACCGGGGGGCTAATTTCTTTATAAATGGTCCAAAGAAGTCAAATCCATCGTCAAACCATCCTAGCCAGAGAATGGTCACGGAACTTATGTTTTGGACCCAACTATAATACTCGTAAAGGTGCGCTGGTGGGAAAGCCTACACATGGGCATGCACGCAGTACGCGTGCGCGGGAACTTGGTTGCTTGCTGATTATTGCCATGCATGATTAATGTACATGTGTATAATACACCTCGCATGTAGTTTGTATACAGTGACATAGAGTAGTCTGCAATCGCAGACTCTAATTTGACAGTTTGACAAAATATATCGAGTCTTGATGAGTGAAGCCTTGTATCAACTTTGTTGTGTCATCCTTCGTCGAGTTTAATACAATGACTAAATTTCAGCTTGATTATCAATATTTGATATTGAAGTTACTATTAACGTTGTTTGAAATTCACGTTAAACTTAAAGTCGATCGATTTAGACTAGTTTATTTGTATTTGGATGGTGTTTTCACACGTCATGACCGTGACAATGACAGTTTATGACTGCAGTTTATGATCATCAACTCAATTGCATCGGTCGTGGTCGTGGTCGTAGTCGCCTCAGTATAGCTCTCACAGTTAGAGACGCGTACACTCTAAAAACTGAAGTGTTATAAATAAATCCCTAAGTGTTAGATTTAGCACTATCCAGGTGCTTCCTGAGGGACTGCACCTCAAGTGCCATTTCAGCACTTGATGAAGTGTCAGCATTGCAGCACTATCTAAGTGCTGTGAAAGTGCTACCAATACAGCACTAATATAGTGTTGATTTAAGTCCTTTGTAGCACCATCTTGGTGTACATCCAGCACCCCAAGGTGCAATCCATACAGCATTTGATGAAGTGTCAGCATCCCAGCTAACCAAAAAACGTTCCATGAACGTTCTTACAACGTTACGGTAATGTTTCCGGAACGTTTGGAAAAAAACGTTGCGGGAACGTAAATGTGTGGAGTTCTCTTGACGTCCTTTGAACGTTACAAAGAAACGTTGTGAAATAACATTCGTACAACATTCAATGCACATTGGCAAGATACAAAAATCTACTGTTGAACACTCTAATTATGTACATGTACATATTCACTGCGTGTACAGATTACGTAATACTACATTAACTTATTGCACATTGCAATTACACATACATACAATAATAACCTATTCCTATTAGATATTACCTACTGAACACTTACTACAAACTTAGCTATTGCCGTTGTTAGTTTTATAGTTCGCTTTGTTGTCCACGAAAAAGTCACAGCAAATTTTTATGAATAATGTCAACATTTGAATACGAATAAAATGTAATGCGATTTTTTTCTCACTATTTGCCCAAAAATCAAAATTCAATCGAGGAATCGTTTGAATAATTACATATCATGGTCAAAAAAGTGAATTGTTGGACTAAATACCACAATTTAACATCGACTATTGTGAACACACATTTCCTCCCTTCTGATTGGTCAGTTGCTGTAGGTAAATTTCCTAATCGATACAGCACCAATGAAGTGCTAATATAAGTCCTTCCTAGGCGTTACTTTTAAATGGGCGGGGCAGTGGGGGCAGGGCGGGGTGGTTGGGGGCAGTGATTTTTCATGAAGTTAGTTGACACAAGGACCAATTTTTGGACAAATTTAAGATAGTTAGGTCCTTGTGCAGACTTACTTTATTGAACAGAGAAATGACAAATTCAAAAGGATGTCTCTTCAAATTAGCCTTTATTTTTTACTTGATCCCTCGAAGCAACAACCATGTCAAAAGTTTAGACAAAACAATACGTTTATCGAGGTAAAACCAAACAAATATCCTATGTTTTAGATGTTTTAGATGTTTTAGATGTTTGTGTATTAAAGCACTTTGAAGTGCTAGAATAGCACCAATTATGGTGTTGGAAATGAACGCCTCCAAGTGTTATTATAGCACTATCTTAAAACTTAAAGTGCTGAATTTATGTAGCACTTGGATAGTGCTAGGTTTTAACACTTCAGTTTTTAGAGTGTAGTCTATAGGGTGCACCAGCCTAATTCAAGTCCCATTGAAAACAGTGTAAAATCAACAATGTTCACGACCAAGTTTCATGCACACCGACATCACTGGGGTTTCTCAAACAACAATCAGATTATTGTCTTGGTCTTTATCTTTCCATTTCTTTTCAATTTTTAGTAGGTTAGCCAATTACATGTTTTAATATTCACACCAAAAGAAACTCACCTCCAGAAAAGTGATAATTCCCGAGCCTGCAAGCAGCCATTTTACAAATGGCATCCCTCCACGTTCTAGGGCAATTACTAGGACCCATTTTTCAACCGTAATGTTGTCAAGTCTGCCCTCAGATTGAAGCTCAAAAACCAGGGATTTGATCCTATGCTATATTTACACAATCCCACCATTTCTTTCATCAAACGGCATCCTTTTTCAAAAGAAATTGTGGGGGCACATTTCATGTAAATGAGCTCGCGTAGAAATTATCCTTTCAATTAGGGTGGTGCACCCGTAGAGACAACTCAAACTTCAATGGCAAGCTATAACTTCGTGCATTGTACGCCCATGGAGGGCGCGCGAGGCTTGGCTAGGCTGCACTGGTGATGTTGATCGAAGCTCGCGCCACAGCGCCAGTCAAAGGCTGCTAGACTGTGAAATTATGGCATGCTGTCATTTTTGAAAATCTCATTTCCAAAGATGCGTTACAGAGACGCATTATTGGAAATTTCTTAATGGGATTTCAGCGTGAAAGCATGGAACGACGTACACGTGTGCGTGGGTGCTGTTTATTGGTCGGCTGGATGAGAACGCAGCCCGAATGGGGATAATTGTCGAATTGTGACTCGGAAAGTTTGGAATTGCAATCGAAATCTTAATATTCACAATATTCACAGAGTTTAAACTTTGTTACATTAGTTGTCAATAAAGCACCATTCTTTGGATGTTGATAACTGTTACTGCTTTAGATGATAGAAATACACATCTGACAGAAATGGTATACTACAACTTTAAAGCAACAGCCACGAAACGCGACTAACACCAACGCTGAACAGCATCATTGCCACGTTTTACAATCACACCCCTATTTTGCAACAATGGAATCTACCACTTGTGGTTCGTGTAGCTAATTAGGCCTATCCATATATTGACATCCAACCAAAGCCTTGTGGTATCACCAGTGCAATCTCGTGCAGTCCTATACTTGGTACCAGACCCTTTTAATTAATTTGCAATTACTGTCAAGGCTGGCGTTCAAAGGAGCCGTTTTCTTTGAGCGCCGTGTTGGGGTTTGAGCGAGTTTAGTTACAGCCACACATTGTGCTCTTGGGATCTCACGATGGCGCTTGGGCTAATTTTGGCGGTCGCGCTTACCACGGATTTAGTTGATTTCACTCAAGCAGCATGTTCGCCGTGTAATTTCCAATGGATGGAGCACAGAAACAAGTGCTACAGGTATTACCCAGATCATTTGTCGTACACGGAAGCACAGGCGTTCTGCCAGCGTCTCAAATATCACGGTCGAAGCGGCTCCCTTGCAACGGCAACAGACAACGAAATCTTATTCATTTTGAAGTACGCCGACGACATCTTCAAGAACATTGATGCCACACCCTTCATTTGGCTAAATGCATCTGCCGTGAACACAACGAGTAAGTTGATACCATTTTTGTTTACATCTTGCGTTGACATTTCAGTAAGCAAAATTGCATTTAAGTCAACAATTAAATATTGCAAAAACAAAAACTAAACAAAACGTACTCTGTATTTACATAATTGTATTAACTGTTTCAATATAACTAGTAAATATAAATGTCAGTAAATTTGACCACACATGTTCGGATTCACTATAAACTATTTCGCGTAGCGGTTCATGTTGTATTTTCCAAGGCTCTTAGGTATCTAACTCGGTTTCTCCTTCAGCCTCGCTCTATGGTTTAAATAATCCACAAGGTTAAATTTGCAAAACAAAGATAAACATAAACTGGAGCCGGATTGGAACCACAGACCTTTCGTTCTATAGCTGACCTCTCTACCAACTAGGCTATTGGCGAGTTGGTCGAGGACGGCTGTTCTTTAGAGTTGTTTAATGTAGCCGAGTTGCCATTGTTCTTTCTCATGAATGTTCATTCACGCACAACCCAGCTGCTGAAGAAACAAACAATTGCGAACCACATATTCAGGAACGGAAGATCTCGATCTTTCTCTTATTAGATTCGAGACATACGCTAAATTGCGAGATTTCGCTTCAGACAAACAAGTCAGGACTTTAGGCCTTCGATCGATTAAAAGGGCCGGCTACCATTTGTTGTTTCTTGGATTTGTTTATAGACAGTGACAACAACTCTTAAACAAGTTTTTGAAGGCGATAGGGATAAATAAGCCATTTGCTAGGATACACCATTGGTAATTACTTAAAATGTCAAGAATTGGTGGATGTAAAGGTAGGATACACCATTGGTAATTGCTTGAATTATCACGAATGGGTGGATGTAAAGGTAGGATACACCATGGTGATTGCTTGAATTATCAGGAATGGGTGGATGTAAAGGTAGGATACACCATTGGTAATTGCTTGAAATGTCAAGAATGGGTGGATGTAAAGGTAGGATACACCATTGGTAATTGCTTGAATTATCAGGAATGGGTGGATGTAAAGGTAGGATACACCATTGGTAATTGCTTTAATTATCAGGAATGGGTAGATGTAAATGTAGGATACACCATTGGTAATTGCTTGAATTATCAGGAATGGGTGGATGTAAATGTAGGATACACCATTGGTAATTGCTTGAATTATCAGGAATGGGTGGATGTAAAGGTGGGATACACCATTGGTCATTGCTTGAATTATCAGGAATGGGTGGATGTAAAAGTGGGATACACCATTGGTAATTGCTTGATTTATAAACAATGGGTGGATTTATAGAGTTGTATTCTATAGTGAATATCGTTTAACTGACCTGTTCGAAGTTCATACAATCATGGTTGCTGAGAAAAGCAAGAAAACGACGTTTGTTTTCGAACGGAGCGAGTATCGAACTGAATTAAACCACATTTTAGCGTCAAGGTTGGCATTAAATGAATAGAGCTATATCTTTGAGCGCCTTTTATCACAAACACGAACATCAAAATAGCGCCGTTTATCACAAACACGAACATCAATGAACAACACGTTGTCCTTGCCATTTTTTACAATCCCCCCTATTTTGCAACAATGGAATCTACCAATTCAGTGGTTCGTATACCTAATTAGGCCTGTCCATATTTAATATTTTATTCATAAAATTTTCTTTAAACAGAATACAAAGATTAGCACAAGCTGTTTTACATCAATGTCCTGTAAAACAATTATAACAATTAGAACAGTATACACAAAATTACAAAAAGCAAAATTTCTTATCTTTTAAAATAGAGTTTCTTATATAAACCTTTAAAATCATAAAACGATGACGACATCTGAATTGAGGAAGGAATATTATTCCAAACTTTTGCACCAGCATACTTATACGACTGCTTAAAGAAATCAATATTTGGTTTAGCGAAAACGACATTTTAGGTTCAAGGTTGGCATTAAATGAATGGAACTTTTTTTCTTTAACCGCCTTTTATCACGAACACGAACATCAATGAACAACACGTTTTCATTGCCACCGTGTTCTACAATAACCCCCCTATTTTGCAACAATGGAATCTACCAATTCAGTGGTTCGTTTACTTAATTTTCTTCCTACGTTCCTACGTCAGAAAATTAATTTCTTTTCTATATCTTCCTCATGTAATACTAGTAATAGAGTTCATAAACCAAAAGAAAAGGAAAAATACAACAATGATTTGGTGAACATATTGCGATGGTAGAGCACTGGAACTCGCTAATGAGAAACGCCAAAGAAAAGGAACATTAAAACACTTAGATTGGCCGTCAAAATGGGCTTTTTTCGACTAAACAGTCTTGTTCGATTGCCAAATTTTGGAACACAATTAATGTCATTTGGTACTCAATCGACCGATAAAGCACTTTTTGGTGCAGCGCAATGAACATTTCGCTTACGACAGTTTCACAAAAGTCGGACAGTGCGCAAGTCCGTGGCTTGCGCAACAAATTATTTCGTAGCTTCCGCGGTCAATTTAGGTGTCGTAATTAAGACATGCGGCGTAGCAATTGTTTTGCCAGCAAATTGTAATTTACGTGGAGAACTTATTAAGCTTGATAAAAGACACTCATAGTTTTATGATTGAATTAAAGGGATTACTATTTTACCCGTGACATCATTTTAACGTTGCCACACGATTCCGCAGGAAGTCTAGTCGGACACAACTATTTTTAAAATGGCGGAGGTGATGCAACGACGATTTCGTGAAAGAACACAAATATACGCAAACATTAGTGGAAATAATAAAACAAACAAACAAACAAACCAATGATTCCGTATTCCATAGGCCGTGTCCGAAACAAGTGTATATAGAGCTACGGTCTACATCTACAGCTACGTCTACGTAGGCGCTAAGGTAAATGGAATTCAGAAGCGGCTACGGCAGAGCCTACGGCTAGTTATTGCACCCTCAAGCGATTGCGAAATTATGATGTAAGAATTTACAACAATTATCGTCTGCTAGATGTTACGCAATGTTTGTTTACTGCCGGTCCAAATACCTGATGATATTGACGTCTTTATCGGTTTTGAATGCACCATCATTGACAAATAAACGAAAATCTGCTCCCAAATTAGCGTTATTTTACGGATAGATTTGTGTGACGTTGTATACACTCTAAAAAACTGTGTTTAGCGAGGAAACACTTTTCTTGCTATCAGTTTGTAAATATGTTTAGAAGCTAAACGCACGCATCTAATTCCTAAACATCCACGTTCAATGGCTAAACACAATCCGTCCTCATGCTAAACATGTTTTAGCATTTAAACATGTTTACAAACTGATAGCAAGAAAGTGTTTAGAAAAGTGTTTACTCGCTAAACACAGTGTTTGCAGTGTAGCTGTAGACGGCATTTCGATCAGCGCTACAAAATGGCCGACGCAAACAATAGCCGAAGCTGTAGCTCTACACACCCGTTTCGGACACGGCGATAGTATCTGAAATTAATGCTGCACAGGAACGCTTGCATTCTGACCCCCCAAAAGTAACAACCTTTTATGGCCATTGTCGGTTAGTACATGGTAGGTTTTTTGCGTCAAAATGGGTAGTCGGATCAGGTGAATCTATAGCCCGGGCGTTTGTGAGTCCCCTCCACCTCATAGCTCATTACGGACGAGACCTTCAAAATTATACATACGAAGCAAAGTGGTTCACTCTGCCTTAAATCGTGCCGAAATAAAATGAGGTTGTCCTCTGATCAAAATTAACCATTCCACTCGTGTTGTTCTATATTTCAATTTTGGACCTGCAACCAATCCTGAACGAATCCTTCAGTCAAACGAGCGACGAGAATAACACAGTTGTGGATAACGAGGCGTATCAAGTGGTGGGAACTGCTCAAATGGTTCCCGGCCCGGAGCTAGTGGAAAAACCCTGCGCAGTGCACGTACCGGTTGGGTCCTACTTAGATCTCGGAGACTTTGCAGGGACTTGTGTGTCGGACCCTGGCCTGTGCAAGTCTAAAGGTGTGACCTGGTCCATTTGGTTGAAAATTGACACACCGGACCAATCTACAAATGAGGACAAAAACAACTGGTATTACTTGAGCTCTGGGGGACAGACTAATGCTGCAAGGGGAATAGCTTTCCTGTATAGAAAAGTGGATCAGAGATTCTGGATCGCGGTAAGGTCCGAACATTTTACGGTTGACGAGCAATTTGACAAAAGTAAGATACCACTGGACGAGTGGTTCCATCTCGCATTCACAGTGGATGTGTCAAGCATAATGGACATAGACTTGAAAGTATTTGTCGACGGGGAGATGGTTAATGCGGACGAGAGGGTTCCAAAAAGTGGAACTCAATCTGATGGATGCACTCATCTTTTCATCGGAATGTTGAATACGTGTGGTACACACTCAGCTGACGTATACGGTGGCTCTGCCGCATACAGCAATCTGGTTGTGTTCGACGGTCTTCTGAACGCAAAACAGATAGCGAACCTCTACAAGTGTGGATCTATAGGTATGTATCTACCTATCGTCTTGATTATGTGGCGTTTTATGGCCGAGCGGTTAAGGGCGCGCGGACTCGAGCTCTGGTATTTCTGATCAGTAGAGTGTGGGTTCGAGTCCCGGTCTTGACACGTGTGTCCTTAAGCAAGGCACTTAAGATGGAACGTAAAGTTATAGGTCTCGTGTGTTGTGTAATATAATGCACGTAAAATAACCCAGTTTGCCCCAGTGTTCCTGGCAGTAGCTGCCGCGCCGCAGCACCTTGTAAACAACTCTTACAAAGTTGCTGCAGTAAGAGGTCTCATATTATTCTCATAAAACGTTATTAACCTGTCTTTGAAAATCACAGAGCGCCATGAGTACCAGTCTTGGTAGATACGTGCTCTATATAAGAACTGCTTATTGTTTTTTTCTCTTCTCTCTGAAATTGATACTTTGTTGTATTTCGGTTGCTATTTAGCAAAAAAATATGACCCCTGTAAAGTCAACAATATGCAAATCTGTATTAAAGTAGGCGAGGGAGAAAGCTTCCGTTGCAATTAATACTGTTGCGGTTTTGTTGTTCTGTAGTGGTGCACGTTGGTAGAGCTGGTTAGTTGCTGTTGATTTTGTTGTCGTTGTTGTGGCCGCTGTTGTGGTTGTGGTGGTCGTTTGTTGTTCTGTGTTTAGCGAGTAAACACTTTTCTTGATAAAGCCCCAGTCCCACTGTGGCAATTTTTTTGTAGCGAGCCACAAGGAAACAGTACGAAATTGGTACAACGAATTAGATCTGGTTGAGGAACGACAAAGAAGAGGAAGGATTACACGCGAATACACAAGGACAATGGGCGAATGTGATTAAATCGTTGTAGTGCAACGACAGTTTTGAACATTTCAAAACTGTCGTAGCGCCACTATCAAGACGATCTGCACGACGCGCAATGAAAGTTTAATAGAACAAGAACGAACTAACAAGAATCAGAACGTCCGAGGCGATTTACTCCTTTAATGCCAGATCGTTGTTGTTCGCTGGGACTCGGTGTCGTGTTTAGAAGCTAAACGCACGTGTCCGATTACTAAAAATCAATGGTTCATGTGTGAATACTATCCGTCCTCATGTTGTTGTGGTTTTGTCTTATGAAGCAAGATATAAAGATATCGGATAGCAACAAAAGTGGTGTTGTTGCCAACAAGAGAATTGGTCGAGTGCCTTCCAATTTTTCTTTAAAAGGTGGATACCATCTCCGTCTCGGACAACGAAGTTCACTTAACACATGAATGAACAGCTGATTGTATAGACGATGTGCCCTCTGACGTCACGTGTTTTCATATGTATTCAAAATGTGCCCGGCAGTATGCGCACACATCGTGTTTTACATAACATTTGCTTAAAGAGTTACGTCGCAGGTCAGATCG
This sequence comes from Crossaster papposus, assembly GCA_037893245.1. Lineage (NCBI taxonomy): Eukaryota > Metazoa > Echinodermata > Asteroidea > Velatida > Solasteridae > Crossaster > Crossaster papposus. The sequence goes on from JBAIAA010001075.1 coordinate 80,854, forward strand.
CCTTTAAATTATGTGACCTCTGATGTCTTCTCTTAACCAAATTTATGTAAAACAAGATGCGTGCGCATACTGCCGGGCACATTTAAATACAAATGTAAACAGGGGGCACATCGTCTATAAGTATAAGCGCGGACCAATAACAGGGCTTCGGTCATTTTTCAACGCTAGGGTCGCCTTTCGAGCCCCATGGGCTCCGTCTCCAGCCCCATCACCACCATTGCCAAACTACACAAACAAGCCCAAGACAAAGACGAAGCTGGGGTTTGGTTGGAAAACGGCCCAAGCTAGTTATAGTACTTTACGTTATGTCATATATTGATGTAGTCATTTGCTTAACGTAAATCATGTAAATGTTTACGTCAATGTACATGTAGGCCTACCACATGCTCTATTTAGGCATTACAATTTACCCCAACTGAAAAGCCTTCTTCTACAATAAGCTATCACTTTCCTGTTCTTTTTACATTTATGCTATACTTTCTATGCACCAACACCCAAAATATCACTTACTAGCTGAATTATGCACATTAAATCACCCGATAACTTGAAACCAATCACAGGCTATGCGCATTGTGAAAACTGTCATTTGGTTCTCTTAGTTCCTACGGTGTCTCGTAAGGGACATATAAATGAGCTGCTTGTGAACTGTCATCTATTTGTTTTGTTTTTTGTCTAACCCTTGCGAATCTATTGGGATAATATTCCGGTCTATCCTTTAAAGGTCTTTTATTGAAATAACATTACTGCATTTACTCAGTCAACAATGTGTTTTAGCAGCCATTTTGAAAAAAATGGCCGCCATGGCCGAGGGCGTTTTTGCGATGGCTCCACTTTAAAAAAAATATTACATTGGCCATAATACTGATATACTAAATTTCATACTTGTACATGAATGTAAAAACCAACAATGTTGTGCCAAAGGGGCTGATATCTGCCTAACTATAATTCGCAAAGGTCACAATACGCTACTATATACCCAATATGCTGTGCGTTTCTAAATACCGTGGTGTTACCGCAAACTACATGTACTTGTCGTATTGCATTTTTGCCATGAAAACCTTAAAATCTCATTTGTGGTTGTTGTTGTTTGTACTCTATTCGTTTGTGTAGGTTGGCGCCCAAAGATTCTCAAACTTACGATGACGAACGAGGGCATCACTAACAACGTAGCAATACGTTTGGAATGCACGGCTAGCGGTGACGTCATCACCTGGAGTTTTCTCCCCAAGGACAGTCACAACAGCAAAACGAGTTGGGAGAATTGGACAGCCTCAGAGGGAGCCGGTTACACGATTCAGGCAGTGAATGCTTCTAGATGCATCATTCACTCGACTCTTGTCATTTTTCACCACCACAGCTTGCCGCTTGAGGGCGGTCTATTTGCCTGCACAGCACAATCACATCATCAAATTGAGAAAGCGGCCGTGTTAATCTATCAAGGTATGATGCAACTGGATAAGGACCTCAAACCATTTTTTGTGGGCTAATTTATATTTTCAATAGACACTACGTGACATACTTAGCCCTGCATTCAAGTTGACATGTAATTCATTTTAGACATGTACGTGTACGTGCAGCCGATTTCAGGAAACCTTCCGCAATGACGCAATTGTGCCAACTTTTGACAACTCATTTTACCCATGTTTCTTTCTTTTTTATTTTTAAGGCAAACAAGTGAATATCATCGTAAGTCGCGATCAAGGTCCTGTCGGTAAGTGTGATTCTAGACCGTAAGGGGCGGTTCATACTCCACGCGAATGCGAAGCAAATTTCATGACGCAAACAATTGAAGTTTCATCGTGACTTTATGACATTCGCGTGAAGTATGAACCGGCTTCAAGCCAAGTTCAAAAAGTGCTCATCTATACTTTCTGTTTACACAGTCGCACGAGAAAATACTATTTTGTGGTATGGAATTATGGAATGTCCGTGTGTAAATTATGTGATTGCTAATGAGTGACCAGGCGACGAACAATGTTCTTTTTCCAAGTCGACATAATTGTAGTAAATTGACGTTCACAACAACCAATAAGTTCCTCAACAAATACACTTAACTATTTTTGTCCTACCTATATTTTTAGATTTCCATAATATTGAGTCTATATCCAAAACTCGGGGGGTGGTGTCAGATATCGAACCATAACAATGTTTTTTTTCCACAAATTGATTTGGTATTTGGGATAATGTGGATATTTATTTAGCAATCAGTAAGCCTCTATATCACTATACATGTATAGGTAAGAAAATGCCGGTGAAACAAAATGAAAACCACGCATTTGTATTACCCTTCGGCTGAATAACGTGACCTTGACCTCTGATTATTAAAACAAACTATAACAAAAAATGAAATCGATTCAGCACCCCAGAAAATCACAATTTTGACACCAAGATCAACAAAATTAAGTACCTACAAAATAGGTACTTAATTATGCGCCGTGGTAAATGGTTGCGTTGCTTATCAATAGCAAACCATTTATGGCAGAGCGCATGCAGCGTGCAGCAGGGATCAACTATCGACAAAAAAACCCAACAGACCACGCATGCGTAACATTGAATCGGAAATCGACAAAAGGGACTAGATCAGCAGCATGCACCCAAACTTGCTCACAACCGGAATCATGGCAAAGAAAACAAATTTTGTTTACTCGCTCAAATGCTGTGAGCATGCGCATTCCTAATAATGAACGATATGGGGGCCAACTTCGAATTAGAATTGTATTGACACGGCAGCTCTCAGAAGCACGGGGGGGGGGGGGGGTATAATAAACCGTAAATACACGGAAACGTCGTGTACAATATTGTTTTGTCGGTGTGAGTACGATGTTAGCGCCACAAAAAATCGACTCCATGGTGCGACTAAGGCCGTTTGCACTTTAACCTCATCTCGCATGCGCACGGGTACACTGTCAAACAAAATTACACAGGTTATGTAAAAAATGCCATGTTTTATATGTACTATAAGAACTCGCTTGCTATTATGTAAAAAAATACATAACCCTTGTTTGGTAAAAGGTTTCATGACATTTGTGTAAACAGTTACCTGGTACTTAGGTAATTATATTTACACCTTAATTACGTCAACTAGAAAAACATTAAGTGTACACAACTGATTTATCTTGTTGACTCCTTAATATCAATTAAGCGGGATCTTGGTTCGTCGACTCCAGGGCTTCCGTAACGTATGAAATGTTACGTTGCCTTGAATGCAGCAACATATGTATAATGTCTGAAGTCCCGCACAGTAAGGAGCCTATAGGATCTTGTTTTACGCCAGCTCTTATAGCCGCGGAGAGCCTTGCCACGCGAGTTTGTATCCGTGGTTTAACATTAGTAAACTCTGTCTCCGTCGACTTTCAGTTTCTCTGCTGCTACTGGCTGGAGGTGGTTCACTCCAGGGGTTTCTTTTCTTCGTCCAGGAAGACAACATCGTCTGCATACTTTTGGAAAAAAGTCTGAATCCAAATTTTTAAATCGGAAAAGTTTAACATTGGCCTACAGGTTGTGAATACAACCAAATATCAACGTACATGTACATGTACAGGTATACGCACTTATTTGTACTACGCACTTATTTGTACTACGCACATCTAGTCGTGTGCACACATGCCTAACATAATTCAATCACAATGAGTTATTGTTGTGACCATCACTACACAAATAGCAATATCCTGTAGTATCTTGTGGTCCAGGCATTTTTCGGTATTAGATACAGTATAACAATCACAAGAGGTTTAGAAAAAACGTTACCTTAAAAGACTGCAAGTTGTGGCATGCCCCATTGTTCTAACAAACGTCTGGTGTTTATGTTGTCCATCTTGCTTCTCTGCGCTGTGCGCGTGTTGGCCTACGTGTTTACCTAACTTTAGTAAAGGTTTTCCTAATTAAGTACGTTCTTACTTAATTTTTGTCAATTTGCTTCTTTATTTTTTCAACATGTATTACAAAAAATACGTATTACTGAGGTACCTATTTTCCGGCGGGTTTTACCGAAATTATGTTTGTTTTTACATAATTATTTGTACCTAATATTTTTTTACTAGTCTTTTTAAGAGTGTACGTCACAAACCAACCAATGATTTCTGGATTTCTGTGACGGCAGTGCCGCCAAGTGAATGACATTTTCCACAAGTCGGTTGTGCAATTTCACTGCAAGCGTTTTCCACCATTTTTTAACTCAATGTATAGGTCTTTTCTTGCGGGCGGTAGGAAACGACGAAACCCAGTTCATAATCCAAGATGGCGACAATCCTGAGACGTATTGCGACTCGGTGCCCCCAACCGTCGCGTCAGGCCTCGACGGTTCTTGCTCAGCGGATCAGCAAAAATATCCTTTCATTTGCCAGATGTAAACAAATTTTTTTAGCGAGGAGGCACACTAAAAATGAATCCCGACCAAAGCAAATATTAAACGAATAATGATGAAATAGGACCAATACCAAGTTGTTTTTGTGTTTAACTTAATACATGAGTTAAACAAATATATATATATATCTTCTATTTGAAAAAAAAAAAAATTCTACTTAATTTATTAAGTTTTATCAACATGAAAATGTGTTAAGACAACGGCATTACTAAACGAGTCAGTAGTACATGAACTATATTTGGTTAAGATTTTATCAAATCAGCTATGTATACATTTGCACTAAATAACTTTTAGAACGAAATATGACATAGGACATAGCTCTATACGCACATAATTATTACAAATGTGCGACGTCACCATGACGTTGCGCCGTCAATTCAATTTCATAACGTCCCGTTCTCAACAAAAAGTTGCCAACGGAGCTAACTCTAGGATCGATCAAACAAACACAAACAATAAGCTGATATTCCTTGAGTATGCCTGCATAAATCGGTTTCTCCTTGATATTTTCTTGCAAAAGCACTTTATCTTTAACAAATAAAAAACACCAATAGTCTCACAGAAACAAAGAAAACAAAAAATCAACTGAGCCCAGCGTTACACGTCCTTTAATTTAATGTCTTTCCCATGTGACCGATAATCGTTCTAATAAATAACAAAAACGTAAGCTGCGTGTATGATTACGCCCCTTCCCAATAAACACAACTAAAAAAAACTAATAGTCTTACAGAAAGAAAACAAATCAAAAGAATTCACATAATCCAGCGTTAAACGTCCTTTCTATTTAATGTCCTTCTCATGTGACTGATAATCGTTCTAATAATTAAAAAAACGTAAGCTGCATGTATGACTACGCCCCTTCCCAATAAACACATGGAATAGCACAATAGTATGCTCTGCTCCCCGTCCAAAAAAGGAAACAAAAGAGGGGACCGCATATTATCACCGGTAATAATCAATCACTGAGTGAACTAAAAACAAAGAACCACTGTTCCAAACCAGTCATCGCGTCGCCAAAACCAGAGACGTGGTTTGAAACTCCCGCTCTCGGGAAATGTCCAACCCAATTGGCCCGCAGACGTTTTATGTATTTGCCCGTCAACGAACTCCAACCACTGACTGTCATCTAGCAGGGATAATGTGGCTAGAACTGACCCCCAGATGCGTGTACATGTATCACAAAAAAGGTGGGGGGAGTTAAAAATTACGCTCTGGAGAGGCCAGTCAAACTACCACTCTATGGCATACCCACTAGATAACGTACAATTACAGATTTATCTCTGCAGACCAGTTACAAATACAATCCTTATGATACTTGTCAGCTTAACCTTTTCTGCCTCTCAAACAAATAACAAAAAATCCGGAGGGATTCTCTTGAAACTTGTACACGTAAACCCCCACCCCCCACTTCCATTCCATTCCTACTGACTGCAATCTCGCAGAAATAAATGTGGCCAGAACTGACCTCCCAGAAGCGTTTCTCACTAAGATACAAACTTAAATTATGAATTACGCTTGCTATTTTCTAGCAAAAGCACTTCATCTTTAACCCCCAAAAACTAATAGTCTCACAGAAAACGAAAACAATCCACATACCCAGCGTTACACGTCCTTCAATTTAATGTCCTTCTCATGTGACCGAGAATCGTTCTAATAATGAAGAAAAGTAAGCTGCACGTATGATTACGCCCCTTCACAATAAACACAATAACAATACATTAGCGTCATTGTTAAAACTACTGGATAATCTTGACGCGAGGGTCTAGAGCCGCCCATTTATGATAATTATCCCTAACCATCCTAGAAAAAAAATGCGCGACCGGCGTCTAAACGCTGTTATTTCCTAATCAAAATAGACGGTAAACAGTGGGTGAAATTAACTTATAAGTATGTATAAATTATAATAATTGTAGTACAGATATACACAAAATCGTGATATTCTTAGGGTAAGACGAGAATCGAAAGTATTTACTTGAATTGATTTATTTATTTAACTTGTTAGCAAAGTGTAATTTAATGTGTATGGTATAGTAGTTAGGCTTATAAAAGTATTTGTACAATTTACTGAAACTAAAGTGGAATAAGTTAAAGGTAAGATACACCATTTGCAGACATCGATAAACAAATTACTACAGAATTATTAAGAAATGTCTTGCTTACTTGAAATTAAATAATGATTGTGGGCATCCAGCAAAATGATTGCACTAGATATTCCGTAATTGGTCCGAAAAATTGAATTTTATACAAAAAAAATCACAATCGCCGGACGGCAAAAAAACCCTCTAAGAACCACTGCCCGACGCCGGTTGAAAACGACCGCCGTTTTCCTTGCTTTTCTAAGCATGATTGTAAAACTTTGGACAGGTCCGTTAAAGGGAATTTACTATACAAAACAGCCCCTCCAAATCCACCTATTCATGATAATTCAAGCAATTACCAATGGTGTCTCCCCCCCCCCCCCTAAAAAACAAAATATCTTCGATTTTTGAATTTCCCCGGCCGTAAAAGTTTAGTTATCTCATATCTCATCCTCCACTCGCCGATATGGATTAATTAAGATAAATGTATACATTTATACCAAAATACCTAATGTGATTACAAAACAATGATATTTTCAGCAAAAAACAACACATTCTACAACAATTAGTTTTTTTGCGATATTTTTTATTTACAGAATATAATATATTGTCAGTGTTATTGTTTAGGTCTATTATGCTGGCGGTTCTCATTTTTTTTGTCAACTGTCAATTTTCCGTTTTGGTTTCTTTGAAAATTGTTTTGCAGCGAATACGAACAGCGCTTATAAGCTTTAGCAGAACTAATCGATTCGACATCCTAGCAACTCCAACCGCAAACCAACACCACGATTCGCCCAGTCAGTAGGCTGAATGCGCACTGCCTTCACCACCACACCCTCATCAAACAAGTTGGTGACCGGGGTATTGGCATCAGTGTTACCGACGAACTCCTGAAACCAAAACGTTTACATTCAGCGGTATCAATAATCATTCGGCGAAGAGGAGACTTTTACCAATTACATTTTGTTTCCCAGAAACGCATCGCCGCAGCACATGCACAATAGTTATCTAATCTGTACGAAGACGTGTCCTAAGATCGATTTCAATAAACCTATCTTATGTAAGACGCATCGCAACTACCAACTACCTGTTTCGTATTTGTTTTTACCGCTAGAGTAAACAGTCCTTGAAAAGAAACGCGCAAACTAGTCTGCGCATTACAATCACGTACGGTAGTTCTGCACGTTCAATACAACATAGTCGACTAGTTGTTGGGGTATACATAATTTGTTTTTAAAACTATACACACGACTAAAACAAACTGTTTAAATTTGTTTCTTCTCCGAAACTATAACTGTAGGCCGACATTTTGTCTAAAACGAGAAGATAATGCAATGGTTTCCAGACGATATATAGATTAACGCACATGAGATAAGACGACACTCGGACCAATATTAAGTTAAGACGAGTTTAGCCGCGTTGCTAAGGAAGTTAGGACGTGTTGAAAGCGTCGTAACTTTGGTGAAATCAATCCTAGGACAAGTAGCGAGTTAGAACGATTTACTCTTTCTAAGACTCGTCTTGGCGTTTCGTGAAATTGGCCCCATGTCCTGTAAATACCTGCAAAGCCTGTTAAGTTAAGACTGACATGTACCTTAATGTTTCCGTTTCCATCCGTCACGTGTTCATAGGCAGATGAGGGCTGCTTTTGATACTCCACCTTGTACCGCGTCACATACCGAACTCCGTATCCCTGTGTGATTACTCCTAGCAACACTGTACTCTTAACGAGGTCCACCTCTATCCAGGAATCAGCGCTCCTATGTATAAAGCGAAGGGAGGATGAATAGGAACCATTACATTTGATACGCGTACAGATTACGTATGCGACTTCAGAAAAACAAATCGCTCATTAAATCGCCACGTTGTGTTGTTATATCATCCGCTGGTACATAATTACATTGTGTGAGATTTGAAGGTATGCATGGCAAAAAAGCAATAAGATAAGTAATTTGCGGTTGAACTATATGAACATTCTCTTAAGTGAGTTGTGTGGTTCTTGAAAAAAATAGAGCTTTGAAGGTTTGCATAGCAAAAAAGCAATAAGATAAGTAGTTTGCGGTAGCACCATGTGAATATTCTCTTTAGTAAGTTGTGTGGTTGTAACAAGAAATAGCGAATCTCAACGTTTCGGACAGAATTCCCTGCCCGTCGTCAGGAGACTGAGGAATTGAAACGGTGAAGCGACGAATGGCGCCCTACCCACCATCACCTCCCAGTCCAATGGGTCCCATGTACTCTAGGACACGTAATTCTCCAGCCTATGGATCTTCTATACCCTTGTCAACTTTTCATTTCGGTCCGTTCCTTCACACTGACACGCCTCAGTAATCATCCAGCGTCATGCATGAGTACCCTTCAGTTACATCCTTCGTACGCTTCATTGCTTCCAGGCTCAATATAACCCCGCTTCACCATTGGAACCACTTAGTCTCCTGACGACGGGCAGACCATACTATCCAAAACGTCGAGTTCCCTCCAGTTCCCTTTAGAACCACACAACTCACAAACAATAATTGCCACATGGTGTTAGTACTGCAAACTAACACCATGTACTTATTCTAATTACATCTCATATTCAAATGTTTAGATGACTGCGAGACTGATAACATTATAACACAACAACGCGATTTAATCGATTGCTTGAATGGATTTGAAAATTAAACACAATTATTGAAACTGTATAATAGTGTGCAATAATTGAGCGGCGCATCGGGATTAGGCTAGATTTTGTTTAGAATAAAAACAAACAGACAAAGAAAAAAATATACGAAAACAAAGCCGATTCCACGTTTCTATGACTATTAAACCATTTAGGCGCGTTTTGTGGCATTGTAATAAAGGTACGTATCAGGCGTGGTATTTCACTTTAATGCCAACCTTGAGGGTACCCATGCGCCGGAACCCCGGTTGAGGCGTGCCTTGCGTGGATACCAATCACTGTAAATACTGGACGCTGTGATGCGATCATCTTGGATTGTCCCGTCCTCCATGCCGAGAGGCTGCGGACTCAAACACTCTGTTGGTAACAAACGAGAAAACAAACCAATGTGTTATTGATGTTTATGTCAAAATATACCGATATTGTTATATACAAATAATAATAAATAAAATACATACAAAAATAATAAATAAATAAACAAACAAACAAACCGCCAACAAACACTTGGCTTTAGGTAATATTTTTCTTTTGGGAGAAATTTTTTTGGAATGAGACCATGCACGAAAATTGGTTGTTTTTTTTAAATTAATTTTTTTAAAGCCGATTATTACAGTATGTTGCGCAGTCGATGTGACGGAAGATAGCATTAGCAAGGCGACTTACCGGCTGGGTTAGGTTCGCTATTTCCCCGGCAACGATTCCGTATCTCTCGCATGACTTGCTTCATCCAGTGATCGGGATTATCGGGATCAGGTTCCGGTGGGGGACCGAAGTAACACGTCCTCTGCTCGCTCGCCACACCGGTCAAGAACCTCCTGCGTACTCTTGGTCGGGTGCTTGCCAGTCAGCGTTCGGAAATCTTAAGGACGCGTTGACCACAGCGCCGGTGCTACGTTACCCGGACACAGGGTACTGTTATGTCTTGGATACGGACTGCAGCCAGTGATCGGGATTATCGGGATCAGGTTCCGGTGGGGACCGAAGTAACACGTCCTCTGCTCGCTCGCCACACCGGTCAAGAACACTTTAAATTTAATGAAACATAAACGAAACTTCCAAATAATCTCCCCATGTAGGCACAGTGCAGTCTCCGTATGTTCATAGTATAATGACAATAGAAGGTAGCGTTTTTAGGAGTTACAATGTACATGTACTTAACATCCACATGCAAGTGTGTACACAACTCTCGAGGACAGAAGCACAATAGACGAACAAAAGATTCAGTTTGCGGGTGTTCGCTTTTTGTTGAATGTTGTCCTCTGTAGGATATACCATTTGTAGATATCGAACATATTAACTACCGAATTATTAAGAAATATATTTAATTGAAAGTAAATAGTGATTGTAGGCATCCAGCAAAAAAATATTGCGCTAGATATCCTGTAATTGTTCCGAACAAAAATGAAGTTTATTTAACAAAAATTACGATCTCCGGAAGGCGATCGCGCAAAAAAAACCAAGTACAACATAGGAACCACTGCTTGACCCCGATTGAAAACGAACGCTGATTTTCTTAATTGTTTCAGAATTAATGATTGTCAAATTTCAGACGATATTCACTAAAGGAAAAGGACATTTACTATAAAATGCAACCCCCCAAATCCACCTATTCTTGATAATTCAACCAATTACCAATGGTGTATCCTACCGTTAAAATGTACGGCGAGATATGGAGTGAGTCGCAGGCGGGAGTCGGGATGGTGTACCCCAACTTGGAGGCTACGGACTGCCGGGTTGCGGTCGTCACCGATATGGTCGACACCAACAATGGAAACCGTGCTGGTGAGAGTCTTCAACCCGACGACCGACCCAGTGACGATCTACCAGGGCAGTCGTTTGGCTTTCTTCTCGCCGGTGGAAGAGTTGGACGTGATAGAGCTGAAGGAAGAGCAGCGAGAGTCTGCCGCTAGCCATCATCCAAGAGACGCACAGCCGGAGGTTCCGCCTCACCTACAAGACATCCTGGAATGAGGGGCGGTGGGCCTCGACCAGGCCTAACTGTTTCGGCTTGTTGGGTTACTTACGGAGTTCGCCGGGGCGTTCACCGGCCCAGACAGTCGCTTTGGGCACACGGAGCTGACCAGACACGCCATCAACACGGGAGACGCGAGGAGGTTGCCGCTCCATAAGCGACAGGAGGCAGACCAACAGGTACAGCAGATGCTGCGGGGTGGCGTGGTAGAACCCCTATGTAGCCCTTATTCGTCGCCCGTGGTGCTGGTTCGGAAGAAGAACGGGACCGTCCGCTTCTGCGTAGACTCCTGGAGGGTCAACTAGGTGACAATCTAGGACGCGTATCCCATTCCCAGGATTGAGGACAACCTTGACTCGTTGAGCGGGGCAAAGTGGTTCAGCACCCTTGCCCTGGCCAGCGGCTACTAACAGATCGGGATAGAGAAGGGGGACCGGGAGTAGACAGCCTTCGGCATGCAGAACGGGCTGTATCAATTCACCGTGATTCTGTTCGGGCTGTCTAACACCCCGGCGACTTTCGAGCGCCTGATGTAACAAGTGCTGAGGGGACTACAGTGGCAGATGGCGACGGTTTATCTGGGTGACGTGAGCGTGTGGGGGAGGACTTCGAGGAGCACCAAAAAAGGTTGGCGGTAGTCCTGGAACGGTTCCGGGCCGCGGAGTTGAGACTCAAGTCCAAGAAGTGTAGCCTCTTTTAGAATGAGGTGTCCTTCCTTGGCCAGCTTGTGTCAGCCAAGAGAGTAAGGACCCGGAAAGGGTTGCGGTCATCACGAGCTGGCCGCAACCCGCGAACCTGACCCGAGTCAGGAGTTTTCTTGGCCTCGCCTCCTACTGTAGGCGGTTCATCGTGAACTTTGCCGAAATCGCCCGCCTCCTCCATGCCCTGACCACCAAGAACCAAAGTGCGTACTCTTGGTCGGGTGCTTGCCAGTCAGCGTTCGGAAATCTTAAGGACGCGTTGACCACAGCGCCGGTGCTACGTTACCCGGACACAGGGTACTGTTATGTCTTGGATACGGACGGCAGCAACTGCACCATCGGAGCAGTGCTGGCACAGGAAGGGGAAGAGGGTGAGCAGGTGATCGCCTACGGAATCCGCACCTTGTCCAAGGCCGAACGCAACTACTGCAACACTCGGAGAGACTCGGTAAACGGTTCCTGCTTCGATCGGACCATGGATCCCTGTGGTGGTTGTTCAAATTTCCTAAGCCGGAGGGGCAAACGGCCAGGTGGACCCAGAGGCTGGGGTGCGACGAGTTCGACGTCGAACACCAGGCGGGCACGAAGCACACGAACGCTGACGCCGTCTCCAGGATTCTGTGCGGTCAATGCAGGCGATCGGGCGAGATCAGCCAAAATGAGTGATATACCAAGTGGCCCCTGCTGGGAGCTCCTTTTGAAGCTGAGCGGGAGGAGACCACCACTGTGGGTTGGGGCGGATCGCCCAGTGGCTAAAGAATGGGGCTCCCAGACCCGGCTGGTCGGACTTGTCGGCCCTGGACAAGGGCATGAAGTTCTCGTGGGCAAAGTGGGGGACCCTGCGACTGTCTCACGGCGTATTGCAGATAAGGTGAGAGCAGCTCCATGGTGGACCCCCGACGTGGAAGATAGCGGTCCCGTGGACGCGGGTGAATAACGTCTTGCGGTTGACCCATTATGGCAGGACATCGGGGCTCTCGGGGGTCGCCCCGGACGGTTGCTCAGCTGAAACAGGCGTCGGTGTACTTCCAATGGATGTGACTTCAGGCGGAGGAGGGTGGGTCCAAAAAGCCTTCCCTTCGACCCCTCCGATGCGGGCGCCTTGCAATCGACCTCACGGGTCGGTTCCCAAAGACCAAGACCGGGAATACAAGCATCATGGTTCGGCGCCCTCTCGAGATCTACACGGATCAGGGGAGGGAGTGCTAGGCCTGGCTCTTCCAGGACACCTGTCGTCTACTGGGCGTCCACAAGACCCGCACTACGCCGTTTCAACCTCAGTCCGACTGAATGGTGGAGCGGTTTGACCGCACCGTCAAGACGAAGTTGGGCCTGTTTGTGCAGGAGAACCAGTATGACTAGGACGAGCACCTCCCATATGTCATGATGGCGTACTGTTCCTCCCATCACGACATCACCAAGTTCACGCCGAACATGCTCATGCTCGGCCGGGAGGTGCGACTTCCGTTGGACTTGATGGTGGGTCAGCCGGAGGAGCCGACGACAGAAGCGACGGAACAAGATTATGTGGACGAGTTGGAGAGAGGATGGAGCGCGCTTACGAATTCGCTCGGCAACACCAGAAGCAACAGTACAATCGTCGGGCGGAGGGTACCAGCTAACCACCCCCCCCCCCCCTTTCCCCTCCCTTTTTCTAATAAGGTGGGTCGCACGCCCAAGCTGTAGTGCTCGTGGTGCTGAAGAGGACCGACGACGTCACCTCGCGCCAAGGTCAAGGTGGTTCATTTCAAACGGCTGAAACCGTACTTGGGTGACGCCGAGGTGGACTGGTGGAGCCGCGCTGCACGGGGCCAACCGGTGGAGCCCAACCTAGTTACGGAGGAAGGACAGCCGCGCCGCCTCCAGACTGGTAGGCATTACTAGCATCTAGCCCAGCGCCGGGGTTCCTTCAGCGGGGCCGCCGGGAACATTGAGTGACCAGTCGGGTGAGGAGGAACTACCACCGGAAGTGATGGAGGCGGAGGCGTAGTCACTCATTGCGGAGGCGGATGTCGCCTTTGACTGGCAGGGGAAGAAGGGCGCAGATCCGGGGCTGGGTGAGTCTGAGGTGGGTGCGATTGGACACCCTCCCCACCGACGGAACCGGACACCGAGAGGTATACTCGTTCCGGCCAGAAGGTAGTCCGGCCTAGCCAATATTGTCTTGTGTTAACCGAACTTCACTCTTCTGCACCCCCCCCCACCCCCCCCCCCCCAAAAAAAACCCCTTCCCTCTAGGATGGCTTTCGTGATGGCTTTCGCTCACCCGCAGCAGCAACCGCCGTAGGCACATGCCCACCGAGTGCGAGCAGCTCCAACCGGAGCGCCCGTACGCGTGCGAAAGAGGCTGCGAGCTGCGGTTCTACCGGGAAAATATTCGCAGCCGACACCACTGGTTCTGCCGGGAAGGTTTTGTGGCCGGGGTAATGGCAGAGATAGATGCGCTAGAGATCCATCCCAGCGGCAACAAGATGGAGCTCGTCAATCCCGCTGATCGAGGACCTTCTCGGCCTCGCCTCTCCCGACAGGGGAGCCTAGACCTCCCCCACGGTGGACGGGACCACCCCGTAGCGGCCTGACCTTTGATGCAGCCCCCGTCCAAGAGACGACGGGGCGCAGTTTTGGCAGGGGAGTCGGGGGACCACCTCCACTTGGAGCGGTCCTCCCAGCCTTTCCGTTCGGAGAGGGACGAGTCGGCCAGTCAGCCAAATCAGGGCCAGAAAGAGCGGCCTCGACCACACCTGTCAAGTCAGTCGGATCACGGGGACACGGCCACGGACGCCGCCCACCCACCCGAAGAGAAGCAGCCCCGCCAAACCCTCCCCGCAAGCTCGGGCGGAAGGTGGGACTTAGACGAAGCCCCGATGCCCCCTCCGATGCCGACGCTTCAGTGGCGTGGACAGCCCCGAGTCTTGCCAGCCAGGTCCCGGGTATAACTGCCGTACGGAACCTGGATGCGTTTGGAGGTGGACGGCGCCGTTCAGCGGGCCAACCGCATGGGGCAGGCGGCCACGCACACGCCGGTTCCCTTATGTGGGAACCTGCGGGATGAGTGGCGCCTGGAGACAACGCCGATCGGGCTGGACGGCGACGAGCACCGACTGCTGCGGAGGCGCGTGGTCCACCCATACGAGGTCACGGGGAGACTCCTGCAGACATACGAGGGGCAGCAGTACGGCCAGTACTTCGTGAACGCGTCTGTGGCAGGCCAGCCCTTCCTGTGAGGACTGCTGCCCACTGAAGCGCCCCCACCCCCGCGCTACCCTGACGACGTCCCACATGAGTTCTGGGAGCAGCTGTTTAGGCAGACCGAGTTCCAGCGCCGGCCACCGGCCACCTCCCACCTCCTACACGAACTTTGACTAGTTGTTGTTGTTGTTGTGTTGTTGCTGGCGTATCGCGTCTTCTGTCCGGGTATTCCGGGTGTGCGGCGGTAGATGCCCGCCGTCCTGTTCTGAGACAAACAAGGTTCTCGAATGGGGCTGTGTAGCGTCTGTGCCGGTTAACCAATAGGAGGCACCAGATCGGTTCCACGGTGGAACTGCTCAGTAGAGCCCTGCCAGTACGCCTAGAAAACCTGTCCCGGATGGCGCATACGCGGGAGCAGTTTTAGTGCCGCGTTTTAACGGTACACTTCATGTCAGTGTTCTACCACAGAAGTAGTTAGAATATACGGCCTATAAACCACCGAAACCAGAAAATGCCTGTCTTGAGTCTCCTTTATGTGTGTGTATCGACCCCAGCAAACGGTTCTACGTTACAATAGGGTATGGTGATTTTTGGATGGGTCAAATGGCTTTATGAACAGCAGAAAATCTGAGACATGAGGCCCATAATTTGTGCATTGAAATCTACAAAAGCATGGCAATGTGGAAGGTAAACAACGTAAAGCTAATTACAGTGATAAACAAACCGTATTTATAGCGGAAAGGTTCGATATATTGAAAGACGTTCTTGAGAGTAAGCATAATGATGTCAACACCAATCGCAAGAAGAAAGATGCTTGGGAACTAAAATATTTGTTACGGGATATTTTACATTGGATAACATGGTTCTTGGATTCAGATTTAAGTTTTGAAAGCCTATTTGTTAGGTATTCCAATGTTCTATTGGTTGTGGAGAATCTAGCCCTATGCTGGGTGAGGATAATTTGCCAACTGGTGACTAGGAGACACCCAAGATCAACTCTAACGTTTACACTAAATAGCAGCCAACTTAGCAACCAACTAAGCTTAGCAAAGTTTTATGAATATCACTTTCCAACTAGGCTTAGTTGTCAACTAGGGGCCATTTTAGCAGCCAACTAGGTTTAGCAGGCTTTTATGAATATCGGCCCAGGTCTCGTGACTTACAACACTGTTAACAATGCGATCATCTTAGGGTAAGTTATCCGCTTTTTTGCAGTGAAGTCCCTAAAGTAAGGGTACGTCATTAACAGATATCGAAAAATTTTACTACCGAAATATTAAACAATATCTTACTTATTTAAAAGTAAATAATTCCAGACACCCAGCAAAATGACTGCGTATATATTTCGTAATTGTTCCAAAAAATTCAATTACCAATGGTGTATACTACCTTTAAATAGATTGTTGATGAATACTGCTTTAGAAACGAAAAGTGCACACGCAACAAAAAGAGAGGGAATCAGGTTGGCGTCGTCGTTCTTTCCTCGCCTTCCACCGCTGTGACCCGGGTTCAAATCCGGCCTAGGCCAATATGTGGATTGGGTTTTTAGTCCCTGTCTGATTCCGTGGGTTTGTCTCTCATCTCCAAAACTGTACCTTCTTCTCATTTGTGTTATCTCTACAGGTTTCTTCAGGCTTGCGAGCTACAGTGCCAAGGGCGCTTTTGAGGATTCCTTGGTTTCATTACCAGAAATAATTAATAATAGTAATACACTACGTCCCTGATCCAGATGGAGATTGTCTACAATTGCTCACAAACAGGTCAAGGATTCGAGGAAATACCACATGTGACAGATAATACATCTTACCTGCCATTGTTGACAGCATCATAACCAAAGCTGCTGCTCCGTCCATTCTCCTAAATTCAAGTGAATTCTGAGCACCAATCCGCTAGAATGTAATTATCAACGACTCACACGCCAACGCCAACTAAAGTCCTACTATACGCACGTATATAACTCGACAACAATCGGAAAGCGTAAACCGAAGCTTTGCCCGATTAATGCAAAGATCGAAATATCGTTTTGGATTTATTCATCAGCGACTTCAACGATCGGGACAGTCACACCGACGCGACTTCAATAGGCAGCTACGCATGTAGATCACAGAACGACGATCAGACTGACAGGAAAGAGACTAAATATATCGTAGCTCGAAACCGTATCTTATAGACGAAATGCTGAACACTTCGTGTGCGTTCATCGTATATCGGCAAATACTCAAACGTACGTAGTTTGCTACGTCAGCTAAGCAGCCGCAGACCACAGACCAGGTAGACGTCATAGCCAACCTACATCCAATCAAGAACGAGCTTGCGCTTGCGAGGAAAGTAGAAACATTTCTTATTGGTGCAAGATTAAAACATGGGCGGAGCTAACGCTAGAAGCGGGCAACGTAACAGCCAATGAGCATTCCCTGGTAATTACAGTTTCTAGCTAAATAAAAACACGGTCTTGGAAACTAACAAAAATAGCACCTCGAAACTGAACAATCAATACCATCTCGTTTGTAATTAGTCGCGAATTGTTATGAAAAGGGCGGCACCGCGTACAAACAGACACGGCTTCTAGTAACAAACACATGCTCATCAGTAGCAATCAAGGTTGGTCTAGGCAATTGTAATTTGTTTTAGAAAACGAAACGTACTCAGAGGGTCGAAATGATTAAAGATGATGCAATGAAGGCAAAAAGTCAGGAGGCGTGCAAGAAAATAATCTATGCCTCTCGAATTCATGAGATCCCCACGGTGTAGTCAGAAGAATTCTTTGTACCCAACATGATACGGAGACGGAGATGGAAACGGAAACGGAAACGGAAACGGAGATGGTAAGCAGACGGAGATGGAAACGGCTTTGACCTTTACCAATGGGTCAGTCGACCAGCTTCAGAAGGAAGTAGTCAGAACAACAGGTAATGTTAATAAAATGGCTCCTTTACTTGACCAATCGTCCAAACGACTTGATGATGTGGTAAATAACATTGTACAGCTAGAAAGATACTCTAGAAACTTCAACTTGAGGTTCTGTGGTATTCCCGAGAAGGAGAATTCTACCGAATCACCAGCAGATGTCCTAGTCAGTCAGGCAGATTCTCAGTGACCATTTTCATCAACCTGATGTGATGATTGAGAACGCCCATCGAGTTGGGAAACGCAGTTCAACGAAGCCTCGCCATGTTCTGGTTAAGTTTCTATGCCGCCCTGAGAAGCAAGCCATATTGTATGCTGCGAGGAAGGCTCTTCATAATACCCAGATCTACCTGATGCAAGATCTACCTCTCGTGGATCTTAAGAAGAAGCATGCACTCAAGGAGGTGATGAAGAAGGCATACGACAATCACAAGAAACCTGTCTTCAGAAATGACAAGCTCTTCATTGACGGGAAAGAATACAGCGGTTGAAAATGCAAGCTTACCCATGCCAAAGACTGTACTTATAAATACCGGCTGTGTGTTTGACGGTAGTGTAACATCAATTTTCTCATGTATTACCCACTTCAGTATCAGTATTTCATCCGAAATTTTGTCCTCGTTTGTTTGCTTGTTTTGTCTGTCCGTCCTTTGTTCTCCATTTGTATCTCTCGTTGTGTTCCATTCCAGTGGTTAATCTTCCTTATAGCGTGTATTGTATTACTTATTTCCCATGTGTTCGTTATGTAATCTGGTAACAAATACTGGGCAGTCGTTATGTCAGGATTGCATTGCTCACGCTCTCCCCTTTAATCACCTTGATCAGGAAGACTTTCATCTGGCTCTTTTTGAATTTCAAACCAATGCCAACATTAATGTGGACAGCTTACATCAACTCGTTTTCAACCCTTTTGTTTTCAATGAAAATGTTGCGGGTTCATCCGATCTTGACCCAGATAACAATTTTTTCAATGATCGTAGTCATCATACTTCATACGATTACTTACTGAGTGATCAATTTAATAATCATTTCGGTGATGTGAATTGTCTCCAGAATTTTTCATGTTTTCATCTGAACTGTAGAAGTTTACAAAAACAATTTGACTGTATTTCCGAGTACATCGAACTCCTTCAACATCAGTTCAGTGTCATTGGTTTCTGTGAAACTTGGCTGACGCATGATAGCCCTATTGATCTTTTAAATCTTCCTGGTTATAGTTTTGTTTCCAATAATAGACAGGGTAGATCCGGTGGGGGTGTGGCAATGTATATTCATAATTCTTTTTCCTTTGTTCTTCGAAATGATTTGACTCTCCAAACTATCCATTGTGAGTCCCTTTTTATTTAAATTCCACAACTTCACAGTAAAAACCTGGTGGTGGGCATTGTTTATAAACCACCAGACTTCAATACTAATGACTTTGTTGATTTATTTGATAGTCTACTTGCTAATCTTAATATGGAAAATAAGCATGTTTTTATCATGGGAGATTTCAATGTTGATTTATTGAAGCATAATATTCACAATCCTACTTCTCGTTTTGTAGACAGTCTGTTTAGCAATTCTTTTTTGCTTCTCATTCACAAACCAACCCGCATCACTGCCTCCACTGCTACTTTGATTGATAATTTCTTACGAACTGTAGTGATCTGCCATCTAAATCTGGTACATTGTACTGTGATGTTTCCGATCATTTGCCAATTTTTCAGATCACTTCACTACGTGGATTGTCACATAGAAATGATACCAGAAGCTCGCATTCTTCTAGGTGTATTAATTCCAGCACCATTTATGAATTTCACTGTGGTTTGCAGGATGTTAACTGGAATACATTATTTGTGTGTGACAATCCTAATAATGCTTTTGATGATTTTTCAGCGAAGTTCTCAAGTTTGTATGATAAATGTTTTCCTGTCCGCCGGGCCGGTAAAAATATTCATAAAAATCTTAAGCCTTGGATGACGAGTGGTATCCTTAATTCTGTTTATTTTAAAAATAAGCTGTATAAGAAGTATCTTAATACACCGAACGATGTTAATAGAACTAATTATAAACGTTTCCGTAATAGACTAAATGCTCTGATTAAAGTTGTTAAAGTTAATTACTATGCGGACTTGTTTTCTAATGCCAAGTCTAATATTAAAGGCACCTGGAACATAATTAACTCTGTCTTGAAGAAAACGTCAAAAAAGAGTTGTCATAATAAATTCAATTACAATGGTAAATTAATTGATGATTGCGGTGAAATAGCAAATGCCTTTAATGATTATTTTACACAGATTGGACCATCCCTGGACCGAAAAATCCCTCCAGCGCATTCTGACTTTAAGCAGTTTCTTGGTCACCCCAATATAAACTCGATTTTCCTTGATCCTATATCTTCCTTGGAAATCTGTAAAATAACTGGGTCCTTTAAAAATACTGCTGCAGGTTTAGACGATATCAGTCCAAGGGTGGTCAAATCTGTGATTAGATGTATTAGTGAGCCTCTATGTCATATTTTTAACTTGTCTTTAACTACTGGCATTTTTCCGCAGCGGTTAAAGTTTGCTAGAGTTACTCCTATTTTTTAAAATGGAGATCAGAGTGACATTGGAAATTATAGACCTATTTCTGTTTTATCTTGTTTTTCTAAATTGCTTGAAAAACTTGTTTATACCAGGACCGTGAAATTTCTGGATAGTTTTAAGTTACTTCATGAAGGTCAGTACGGGTTTCGCAGCAATCGTTCCACTTCAATGGCTTTGATTGATCTCACCTACAAAATCATTAATGGCTTTGAAGATAACGTGTATACTATGGGTATTTTTTTAGACTTGTCTAAGGCCTTCGACACAATTAACCACTCTATTTTATTGAATAAGTTAGAAAATTATGGTATTCGCGGTGTGGCCCTCGACTGGTTCTCTAGTTATTTAACAAATCGTTATCAGTGCACTAAATATTTGAGTTCAACATCTGGTCTTTCTAAAATTACTTGTGGCGTTCCCCAGGGTTCTTTACTAGGTCCACTTCTTTTTATAATTTATATTAATGATATTTGCAATTCATCTAATATGTTTTCTTTTATACTTTATGCGGACGATACAAATGTACTGTGCTCTAACAGGGACTTGTCTGCATTATTTCATGATGCCAATATCCATCTTTCATTTGTATGTGATTGGTTCGTGGCCAATAGGTTGTCTATAAATTATAAGAAATGCAATTTTATCATTTTCTGTAACAGAAATAAAAATTGTGTCCATAATTCAACTATTACTATTTTGAATGAACCAATCGTCCAGGTAGACTGTACTACTTTTCTTGGAGTTCTAATTGACAGCCAACTGACATGGAAACAACACATTAATGGAATCTGTAACAAACTTGCCAAATCAATTGGTATTATTACTCGGTTGAAATGTTTTTTCCTGATACTATACTACGTATGCTGTATTGTTCATTGATATTACCTTATCTTTCTTATTGTAATGTTGTGTGGGCAAATGGCTATCCAAGTAATTTATATAAATTAGTTACTTTACAGAAGAAGGCACTTCGTGTCGTTTCCTAAAGTCACTATAGGGCTCATACCAGTTTATTGTTTAAAAAATACAACCTGCTCCGTGTCAATGAAATTAACCTGTATCAGCAAAATGTTTTTGTTTACAAGCATTCCAAAAAACAACTTCCTGCACATTTTAATAATATTTTTCTCATTAATCATAATTTACACAATTATAATACCAGGTCCTCTTCTCTTTTGCATTTCCCTAAGTTTAGAACCTCAACATTTAAACATAGTATTTGCTACTCTGGACCTCTCAACTGGAATAAATTGCCTACTAGCCTACGAAACTGCTGTAATTTAAATATTTTCCAACGTAATTTGAAATGTTATCTGCTTCAAAACTAAGACTGTTCTGTTGTCTCTTTTTTAAGTTTTGTATAGCAAACGTACTTTTACTTATCATTATTTTATGTTAGATTAATCATTGGAACCTGTCCTCTCGTGTCTTTGCGTCTGTCTGTCTGCTTGTAGTATTCTGTGTTTGTATTGTAGGCTCGCCTACCTCAAGCTAACGCTTTTTTGGTCTGAGCCCCCATTTCCTAATGCTATATTGTTTTCATGTATAATGTATATTGTGAAATGGAAATGGAAATAAATGTTCTTGAAATGAAATGAAAAATGAAAAAAATGAAATCACCGTAGGTCACTAATTGGGTTGACTACAATGACAAGAGATTGTGAGATCTTCATTCTTTTAAACTACAACATCAAATTTATTAACTAGATTCTTGACATAACAACAATTTATATCTGTGGGCCTAACGAACACGTTTAAAACGTTGCGATAATGTACCGTAAATGTAATGTAACTGTTAACATCCTCACCATTTGAAATGTTACAATTGTGGTTTGTACAACACCACATATAGCAACCAATCTAATTGATGTCCCTTTACACGTGAAACCGTTGATAGTTGTTGACATGTTATTTAGGCATTTCTGTAGTAGGTGTCTAATTTGAGCTACAATTAATGAGGAATGGCAATATCTTTAAGTTAAAATTAAAAGTATTAATGAATCTCCTGTCAATCCTGTCTTTTGGGTCACAATGTAACAAGCTGGCATTTATAATCTATGGAATAACCCATATAGGTATGTGACCTAGAAAACAATTTGATAATCAATATAAATATATATTCTTTTTGATAATGCCTATTATACCCGGTTCTTTTCGGAACCAAACATTCTCCAAAAAACATACAATCCACAGTGTTACTTCAAATACGAGGCATAATCCTTGTATCAATTGATTTTTAAAAGTTTCAAATCTTACATAGTTAATTTTTAATGTTTAATTTGAAATGCATTAAAACAAATTAACATTGACAACTATTTAAACAATTGATAAAATTGAGAAAAAATTGATGAAATTGAGAACATTTATAAAAGATCAAAAAATTGTAAAGTTTTGTCATTTTGAAGAGTATAGCAAAAATGTGACGTCACTCAGCAGAAACGTTAATGTTACAGCTAATAGTTATACCCCGAAGACAAATGTGACCCAGCACGAGTAAATGAGACACTTTGAGGCAAAAATAAAAATTGTGATTGTGATTTCATCATTTAAAGCTTGTTTAGCGTTAATGATGAAATCAAAATCTCAATTTTCATTTTTGCCTCAAAGTGTCTTATTTACTCGTGCTGGGTCACAAATTATTTTGGTATTCTGTGGTTCGTTTTTTAGAAATTTCACTGAGAAATTGTTGTGTTCACAATTTAAACAGAAACCACCAAACTGAACACTGCCCTCCTGAAATGACGTCACAGCAACAGCGCCCTCATTTGTTAAAACAAGCATATAGAACGAATTGCAATGTTAAAATTTAAAAAGGATGTCAAATTGTTTAATGTTAATACATTTTAACGGAGTATAAAGTTCTAAAAAAATGAACAATTAATCGCATGAATCTTTGAAAGGGAAATATTGAATAAGGTTAATTAATCACTCATTACCTACATTTTGAAATCACAAGTATGTTCCTCATAGAAAATCTCGTGTATTACAAAACAAGGATTGTTAAACAGATAATCACAATTTGTACATTTCGTTTTTAGCACTTTACTGATTCTGAACACATCTATCTTAAATTATCCCAGGCGAATATACAAGCAGACGTAACTTTATATCAAGAACAATCCTTCTTTGTTTTCATATCCACGAAAGTTCATTATATCCACAAGGTGAAGAGAAAGTACATTTTGTGGTAATAATTAAGGTTGCAATTACGCAGCTTTATCACATTTCTAATATATCAATGACACAGAGTCCTACTTTTTTTACCAATGTAAGAAAGCGAAATGCAAAAAACAAACATGTTAGGCCTGTTCGATCAAATTCCATTTTAATCCAATTTCTAATTCGAGGTTGTAATGAGAGTAAAGCATTCGCTTACCTTGCTTATACTTTATACCTCTGCCGCCGGTTGTAGTAGAAACAGTGTTACATTTTACATTTTCAATGCAGTGAATATTTTGTTGCAAATAGGTTGGTGTTTTTTAAAAGAAAGTTCAAGTTTATGTTTGCATATAATTGTTACATTTGTTTTCATAAGAGGCCGATACATGCAGAAATATCCAGGTTTTTTGTCCATTCTTTAATTTACCGGACGTTAAAGTTTAAAGTAGAAACAGGATTATAACCTGTACACTTTCGATGCAGTGAATGTTTTGTTGTAAAAAGTATTTTGTAGCATGTTCAAGTTCAAGTTTAGATTTGAAGACATCACTTTATTGTCTTTTTTAATGGCAAGCCATTACGTGTGCGTGTTACCCAGGCTGATGCAGTTTTGTTTAGCTCGCATATAGTTGTCCCTTCTTCAGGAGTCCGTGCACCTAGACGCAGGCTGAGTTACAGACGGACGCATGAGACGTTCGACACCAAGGCTCCGTCATGATTCGGTGGTCAAGGAGGCAGGTTGAAGAACGCGGCCATGGGTGTCGGTAGAGATGCATTATTGACGGAGTTGGATTAAGCTGTGAGTGCAAGCAGCTCGACGAACACAAACAGCCAAGCTATATGTATAGTCACAGTTTTCGTCATCCATTTTGTCATCTTCCCTTATCCTAGCGCAATCGTGATTGCCGAATAGATCATCTGGTCTAAGCCAACCCCATTTTAGGAATGGCTCGCTTCCTTCCTGACCGTCACACTCCCAAGTTCCTTCAACCTCCTTGTCATTACAAGCGATCCAGGCTGAGTAGTTGATGTCCACCTTTCGCGCCATATCTGCCATGAAGTTCAATTCACCGAGCGAGCGAGGAGCGGCCATCTTGCCTCCCATGTCTTGACAAGCCGACTTGGCCGCATCCCAAGTTTGCGATACCTGAGGTGTGAGGCGATAACACTCTTTTCCCCACAATTGCCAGTGCGGCGGGCAAGAGCATTCGAGAACGAGCCGAGACTGGCAGGGACCTGACGCAAATTGAGCATTGATCGCTGAAGTTATTGCTACAATGCCAAAGACTTCGAAGAAGTACATAGTGCCACTTTCAGATGATGGTATAGAGAGGATATGTTTCTCGTACACCCGTTTAAAAAATTGCACCACTGAGGTCGAATGATGCGAACTAAGAAGTGAATGTCGCAGTAGAAAGTATGGGCATCAGCAAGGAATACTGTTGCCTAGGTTACATATGGGCGACAATGGTGACAGCACTTACTCTATTATGGTTTTAACAAACATCTATAATGTACAGTGGCAGTGGGAGGGAGGGGGGGGGGGGGAGGGGTTGCAAACCCCTCCCCTTGAGCCGCTACGCAAAGTTTATTTCATTAAAAAACACACGAAACTCCCGAATGTCGGTAGTATCGATGTAGTATCGATGTACATGTATTACGTAATTTCAGAGGAAAGTGACCAGGTGAATGGTAACCCCCCACCCCCAAACCCCCTAACCCCCCCCCCCCCCCCCCCCCACCTCTAAATGAAAAACCACTAATAAAGCAGGCAACATTGTTGACCTTAATGGCATCTTTGTTTGCAATACGGCTGTTTTGTGATGCACTAATAAGAGACACAAAACAGCCGTTAATCCAATATAATTGGCACGCGCATCATCGCAAGGTATTGTTAATCTTAAATGAACAGTGGCCGATAGAGAATATTAATATTAATTGATACGCGAAGTTAAATAGTTAATATCCCTACTTAGTGGTAAATGATGCAAACAAAGACGAACATGGCCTTACCGTGACATGGCTGGCCGACTTTATGTTGCCAATTCAGCCAGCGAGACCGTAAAGGCTAGCAGCGTTTTCTGTTTCATCAGGGGCGGATGTAGCCTTTCATTTAGGAGGGGTGTATCATTCACCTTTTCTGGCCACTTTCCTCTAAAATTACGTAATAATTGTACATCAATACCCTCGATTTTGGGGAATTTTGGTTTTTTGTTGGCAATTAAATAGTTAGACACCTGCTACAGAAATTCCTAAATAGCATGTCAAAGCTATCAACGGTTTCACGTGTAAAGGGACATCGATTAGTTGCTCAATGTGGTGTTGTACAAACAACAATTGTAGCATTTCAATTGGTGTGGATGTTAACAGTTACATTACATTTACGATACATTATTACAACATTTTAAACGTGTTCGTTAGGCCCACAACTATAAATCTGTATACTTTGTTGTTATGTCAAGAATCTAGTTAATACATTTAGTGTTGTAGTTTAAAAGAATGAAGATCTCACAATCTCTTGTCATTGTTTGCAACCCAAGTGACCTAAGGTGATCTATGAGAAACGGGCGTGGTCAGGTGACTAGCTGTCTAGACTGTGGTTGGACTCATGCAGGAATACAAATGATATAAATATAAATGAATATATATGAATAATATAAATGATATAAATAAGAATGGAAACAATTACTTTTCTTAGAACTTTTTTTCTTGACAACATAACGAACAGGGAATTTAGCGTCAATTTTGCAAATATACTGTTCCCTTTCTCCCCGCTTTTATTCGACCGGAATTGTTTCATTTCCATCTCTATATCCCTCTGGCATTTTGTCATGATCACTTTCTGTCAACCTGTGTATATACATATTTTTTTTTAAAGTAAATCATTACTATAGGCAATGAATTTTATCGTTCCGTGTCCTTGGTGATTTTATTAACGAATTAGTATAAGGTGAATACACGCTGTACTTGAAGATTTAATTAAAAAGTTAATAATACTTCGTGCTAGATTTTGACAACAATGCGGTACAATTAAATTGACAACTGACGTGACTGACTGACTATTTATGTTGCCAAATCAGCCAGAAACGGCAAAGCTGGCCACACACTTATTAAAACTGTCCACTTCATTTAATTGATGGTTGATTTAGATGTCTATGGCAGCCACGAACAGCGTGAACAGCGACCTCACGCGGTCACTATTTATCCATAAAATCTTATATTTGTCCTTATTTTGCGCTAGATTTCTAGCGCACGACCTCGTATGCTAATACAGATAAGTATAGGCGGGGCTAAGATGTGGAGTGTCTAATCACACCTTTGGTAATCCCGACGTCATCAAATTATACGTATAGCTACGTTGCATGCATACAGAAAATCTGTCGTGTTGTTTGAATTCTGCAGCGGATACATTAATCCTCGAATATTTTCAACCCAAGCATGGAAGGCCTGAGAATCATTTCTTCATGATCACGATGTTTATCGTGAATTTGCCGACAGATTTGTGCGTAATCCATCATTTGTCAGGTAGTCGGCCTAATTCTGCTCGAAAGCTAGCGGGCACATGCAGAGTCGGTTAGGCACATAAACACATAAGCACAATTACATGCACAGGTAGTTTTGACCATTCAAGCAAATACCCAGCAAAACGAGCAAAAACTTAACTGATCATCGATCTAGCCAGACAGTTCGGGGACACTTTCAACCTACATAATGTACACTTCCTCAAAAGCCTGTATACGAATCAACTACTAGTCCGATAATCTCAAACAATTTTATGTTTACATGACCGTGTTATGACCTTTCACTGCTAACTCTAAATATACATTTTCTACGCAACAACCGACCAATGAGAAAACGAATTTAAAGGTTAGCTAATAGTATTAGCATAATAAGCACCACCCCAAAAACCTCGCACGGATGGTTGAAACAAGGCGTTCGGTAGTATTCGGTTGATTTGTATAGTGGCCGCTTGAGGTCGCTGTTCGCGCTGTATTTTTACACTGCTAACTGCAGCGCGCGGAGTTGATTTCAGACGGATAACGACGAACGCCTTGCACAAGGCTAGGTCGCGGCTGACAGTTGCGATATTTTAGCGCCAAATTATGGGTTTCAACAAGAGATCTTGTTGCCGTGGTTATAATTATGTTATTCTTGTTTACCGGCTGTAATCAACGTTTTGTGTTTGACGATAGCCGTCACGTGGGCCACGATTAATTGGCAACCAGTCATGACATGACGTATTATTTTACCACATTGGTGGCCAGATTAGCTCGAAGGAGAGATATTAACGTTTTAAAGGAACGTTTCTTTTATAAATCGTCACAGTCATAATTTAATATTATACAATATTTAACGGATTCACAATGAATTGAAAAATGTGCACCACAAAAATCAAACACTTTCAAATCCAATGAAAGTTATAAATCAACATCGGACATCAAACAAATTCGTGACGTCCCATCATAAAAGAACTATGCAATGCAAGTTTCTTGTTATGTATTCTCAAAAATGAACATATCTGTCCTATGAAACCTTATCTGTAATTGTTGTTTACATTTTCAAGTGTATTTTGGTGTCTTTCTGCAGTAACAGTGGCTGTAACATTGAAGTATCTGCCGAGTGACGTAATATTGTTGCTATACCCTTCAAATTGACAACACTTTGCAATGTTTTTAATTTAAATTTTGTTTTGTTTAATCAACTTTATTAATTGTATTATTTTCGTCAATTTGTCTCCAATTGTTATCAATTTTTTGAAATTTTGTTTTGCAATTGTATTTTTTTTATTTTAAAAATTAGACATCAAAAATGAATTATGTAAGATTTGAAACTTTTAAAATTAACTGATATCAGGAATATGCATTGTGTTGTGTACTGCTACTAGTCAACTGACTAACTCACCTGTGTACAAATCAAAGGCAGTCGAATCGCGGCGCCAGACCGCACTGACTTGACGCTGCTGAACTCCCGAGCTAACAATATCTTGCGATGATGCGCGTGCCAATTATATTGGATTAACTACGGCTGGTTCGTGTCTCCAATTAGTGCATCACAACAAATCCGTATTGCAAACAATGGTGCCCGTAAGGCCAACCGCGTTGCCTGCTACAATAAAGGGGCTTTTCATTTTAATAGAGGGAAGGGGGGGGGGGGGGGGGGTGGGTTGTTATTGTTGTAATATTCACCTTTTTCTGGCCACTTTCCTCGGAATTTACGTAATATATGTACATGTACATCGATACTACCGACTTTCGGAAGTTTCGTTGGTTTTTTTTGCAATTGAATAAACTTTGCGCAGCGGCACAAGGATAGGGGTTGCCACCCCCGCACCTCCCCCATCCCCTTTTCCCTGCGTCACTGTTCATTATAAATGGTTGTTGAAACCATCAAACAGCGAGTGCTGTCATCATTGTCACTTAAATCGAAGAGACGCTGATACGTAACCTAGGTGACAATATCCTTTGTTGATGCCCATACTTTCTGCTGCGACCATCACTTCTCAATTCGCATCATTCGACCTCAGTGGTGCAATTTTCTAGACGGGTGTACGAGTAACATATCCTCTCTAGACCATCATCTGAACGTGTCATCATGTACTCATGTACTTCTTCAAAGTCTTTGGTATTGTAGCAATAACTTCAGCGATCAATGCTCAATTTGCGTCAGGGTACTGCCAGTCTCGGCTCGTTCTTGAATGCTCTTGCCCGCCGCACTGGCAATTGTGGGGAAAGGAGTGTTATCGCCTCACTCCTCGGGTAGAGCAAACTTGGGATGAGGCCAAGTCGGCTTGCCAAGACATGGGAGGCAAGATGGCCGCTCCTCGCTCGCTCGATGAATTGAACTTCATGGCAGATATGGCGCGAAAGGTGGACATCAATTACATAGCCTGGATCGCTTGTAATGACAAGCAGGTTGAAGGAACTTGGGAGTGTGACGGTCAGGAAGGAAGCGAGCCTTTCCTTGAATGGGGTGATGGGCAACCAAATGATAATCAAAATCAAGATTGCGCTCAACTAATGAAGGAATGGAATGACAAAATGGCTGACTCTGGCTGTGACTATACAGATCCCAGCGTGGCTGTTTGTGTTCGTCGAGCTGCTTGCACTTACAGCCTAATCCAACTCCGTCAATAATGCATCTCTACCGACACCCACGATCGTGTTCTTAACTGAACCTGCCTCATCGACCACAGAATCACGACGGAGCCTTGGTGTCGAACGTCTCATGCGTCCGTCTGTAACTCAGCCTGCGTCTAGGTGCACGGACTCCTAAACTTGAACTGGAATTTGCTGCAAAATACTGTTAACAACCAAACATTCACTGCATCAAAACTGTATAGAATATAATTCTGTTTCAACTTTAAACTTTAACGTTTAAAGTTATGGTTATTTCTGCATGCAACGGCCTCTTATGAAAACAAATGTAACAATTATATGCAAACATAAACTTGAACTTTCTTTTAAAAAACACCAACCTATTTGCAATAAAATGTTCACTGCATTGGAAATGTAAAATGTAACACTGTTTCTACTACAACCGGCGGCCGAGGTATACAGTATAAGCAAGGTAAGCGAATGTTTCGCTCTCATTACAACCTATAATTAGAAATTGGATTAAAATGGAATTTGATCGAACAGGCCTAACATGTTTTTGTTTGTGTTTGTATTTCGCTTTCTTAATGCGATAAACAAACAGTATATCTCTGCGTCATTAATATATTAGAAATGTGTTAAAGCTGCGTAATTGCAACCTTAATTATCACCACAAAATGTACTTTCTCTTCACCTCGTTGATATAATTGACTTTCGTGATTATGAAAACAAAGAATAATTGTTCTTGATATAAAGTTACGTCTGCTTGTATATTCGCCTTGGATAATTTAAGATTGATGTGTTTAGGATCAATAAAGTGTTAAAAACGAAATGTATTGTGATTTTCTGTTTAACAATCGTTGTTTTGTAATATAAACTGAGATTTTCCATGAGGAACATTCTTGTGATTTCAAAATTGAGGTAATGAGTGATTAACATTATTCAATATTTGTCTTTCAAGAATTCACGCGATTGATTGTTCAAATTTTTTAAAACTGTATATTTATTTTAAATGCATTACAATTTGACATCCCTTTTTAATTCTAAAATTGCAATTCGTTGCATGCTGTTTTGAACAAATGAGGGCGCTGTTGCTATGACGTCATTTTTCTTTGGGGTTTAACAATTAGCTGTAAGCTGTAACATTAAAGTTTCTGCCGAGCGAAGTCACATTTTTGCTATACTCTTCAAAATGACAAAACTTTACAATTTTTAGATTTTTTAAATAATTTTATCAATTTCATCAATTTATTCAATTTCATCAAATTTATTAATTTTATCAATTTGTTAAAATATTTCTCAATTTTATATTTTTAACAAATATGTAGGTTCAATTTGCAATTTTTAAATTAAACATTAACATTTTACAATGCAAGATTTGAACCTTTTTAAAATCAACTTATGTAAGAATTATGCCTTGTATTGGAAGTTTGCAGTAACACTGTGGATTGTATCTTTTTGAAGAATATTTGGTTCTGAAAAGAACCGGATATAAAACGAATAGATATTTATATTGATTATCAAATTGTTTTCTAGGTCACATATATATATTGGTTATTCCATAGATTATAATGCCAACTTGTGACATTGTGACCCAGAAGACAGGATTGACAGGAGATTTAGCTCAAATTAGACACCTACTACAGAAATGTCTAAATTTCATGTCAAAAACTATCAATGGTTTTACGTGTAAAGGGACATCAATTAATTGTACACGTGTTTGTTAGGCCCACTATGGATCTTTAAATTTTGTTGTTGTTATGTTCAAAAATCTAGTTAATAAATTTGGTGTTAAAATCTAGATCTCACAATCTCGTGTCATTGTTGGTAACCCAAGTGACCTAAGGTGATCTATGAAAAACGGGCCTGATCAGGTGACCAGCTTTCTAGACTGTGATTGGACTCATGCATGCATGAATAAATAATATAAATGATATAAATAAAAATGGAAACAAATACCTTCCTTAGACCTTTCTCTCCTTGACAATAACAATGAACAGGGAATTTAGCGTCAAATTTGCAAATATACTGAACCCTTTCTCCCCGATTTTATTCCACCGGAATTGTTTCATTTTCATCCCTATATCCCTCTGGGATGAAAAATCATGCGCGGATAACCAAAAATCACGAAGGTTGGCGGCCTTGAAACCATTTTGGGTAAAATAACTTCCTAAGAATGTGTCTTCCTGATAAATTATAACGAACAGAGCATGTATTCTTTCCATCGGCGTCAAGTTTAATAGAAGGCATCGGTTACTCCATATTATACACAGCAGGTTGTAATTTCTCAGTTGTCAACATAGTGGAGGGGGGGGGGGGGGGGCGACAGAAACTTTGAAAAACAAAAAGTGCGAGTGGTTAACCCGGTTACGTGCATGTACGAATCAACTTGGAAAACCTACCACCGCGAGGGGGTTAACTGACTACAGAGGGCGCTGTTTATACGTGCAGCTACCATAGAGCTGAATGAATATAGAGCCGTGTCCGAAACGAGTGTCTAGAGCTACGGTCAACGTCTACAGCTACAGCTACGTCTACGTAGGCGCTAAGGCAGATGGAATTCGGACGCGGCTACGGTAGAGCCCACGGCTAATTATTGCGCCCCCAAGCGATGCTTGAATTATTGTTTGCAAAATTACGATGTAAGAATTTACAACAATTATCGTCTGCTAGATGTTACGCAATGTTTGTTTACAGCCAGTCGAAATACCTGATGATATTGACGTATTTGTCGATCTGTTAGTTTCAATTCAATGCACTATCATTGAAAAATAAACGAAAATTTGCTCCAAAATTAACGTTAGTGCTGCCGCCGTTTTGTTTTGCCTGAACTAGACAACTTCTTTTACGGCTAGATGTTTGTGACGTAGCTCTAGACGGCATTTCAGACAGCGCTACAAAATGGAGGCCGTAGACAATAGACCTAGCCGTAGCTCCAGACACCCGTTTCGGACACGGCCCTATATGGCAGATACTCATAAACTTATGTTGTTTTAGAAACCTTTGCTTCGTCTTCGGCTCCGGCATCGCCTCCGTTCACGCCACGTCGGCGACGAGCGTTTCGCGTACGTGCACATTCCATATACGCGGATCAATTTTCGGAACAGTTTAGAAAACGTATGTCTCGTCTTGGTTTTCTTTAGATGTTTATGATACGCGCATGTCAACTGGCCGTAAACGCGTTTACTCCTGTTCCTTGCAGTTTATTACGTAATTTTGATTTTACGTAAAATTAATGGTGGAATATCAATAATTTAGTGGTAAAAACACAGTAGAAATTATATTTTTGGTAAATTTTATGAAACTAAACATGCACTTCAAAAATTATTGGTGTCAACCGCCCCCAAAAAAATCAAAAAGGAAGTTATTCCCCCTACACTCTTAAAAGTCTCTGATCATTGACCCGTCATCCGGGTTCTATTTATCCAAATACCTTTCAGGGTCATTAATGTAGGAGACTTTTTCTAGTAAAAATGAAACATGTTTGATCCTGAGAATCATTAGGTCACATAGAACCCGAATTCTGGGTCAATTCTACTCCCGGCTCGTTGTAAACTGAGGAGGTGGGGACAAATATTGAGCCATAAATTCAAAATAAAATGCAAAATCTTTTTTTATTTACACCTAAGTCACATTTGCTCTACGGCTAGGATACGGTGGCCGTAACCCCTCGAAATCGAGAGATACCTGCGGCGGCCGCAGAGGCTCTACGGTGGCCTCAGGGTCGCCCTATGGCATATCCCTATCTTTTACAGGCCGTAGAGGTCGCCGTGAGATTAAAGCGCGGAGTTATAACTGTTTTCATTTCTAGGTTCGTCGTAGCAATTAGACACGCCGTAGCCATGCCGTAGAGCGGTTCCACGGCGATCATACGTCGGGCGTACGGTGGCCGTGCGTTTGCCATGTGTTAGTCTGGCCGCACGGTCGCGGTACGGTCCCCTGCGGCCGCCTTGCGGTGCCTTGCGTCTGCATTGGTATTTGTCAAAAACCTACGGCCGCCGCAGGGACGCCCTAAGGCGACCGTTCGCCATCACTTCAAAGCCCTTACGGCAGCCGCAGGTTTTCTGTCTCCACAAATTCAAAATACGCCGTGCGGCTACCCGAACATTATGTGACTGCTACAGTATATGACCGTAGAAATGCTGTGGCAGCCCTATAATTGCTATTGGCCGTAGACATTTTAGACCCCACGGCCGCCGCGGCAAATGTGACTTAAACTTTAATTGAAATGGTAGATAAAAAATAGGGGTAATGATTTAGGTATAGGTAGGCCTCTGTCACCATATCTATAAGAGCGAGGTAAAAATAATGCCGTCGAAAACATGAACATTACGCTTTTGTTTTACCTGAAAGAACCTTTACCTTCGACTGAACTTTTGAAGCTAAATTTCGCCAACAATGCGGTACCACTATACGGAATATAAGGCCATGACTGAGCGACTGTTTACGCTTCCATGTCAGCCAGCATCCAGCGAACTCGTAAAGGAGAGTTTCACCACTGAGGTCAAATGACGGTCGCGGAAGAAGTGGTGCCGGTTTCTGTCTGACGCAAAATATAGATATCAACAATTATGCACATTATTTCAGCGTCCGTTAGAATTAAAAAAAGGGACGAACAATAGTCTCCATTGTAACACTTTTATATTTGCTGGCTCCAATCCACCATTAATAAAATGGAGTGGAAAATTTTAATAAGTGTGGTTAGCCTTGCCGTTTCTGGCTGATTTAGCAACATATATAGTAAGTCAGTCACGTCAGTTGTCAATTTAATTGTACCGCATTGTTGTCAAAATCTAGCACGAAGTATTATTAACTTTTTAATTAAATCTTCAAGTACAGCGTGTATTCACCTTATACTAATTCGTTAATAAAATCACCAAGGACACGGAACGATAACATTCTTTGCCAGAGGGATATAAAGATAGAAATGAAACAATTCTGGTGAAATAAAAGCGGAGAGAAACAATATTTGCAAAGTTGACACTAAATTCCCTGTTCATTATATTGTCAAGAAGAGAAAGTTCCAAGGAAGGTATTTGTTTCCATTCTTATTTATATCATTTATATTATTTATATATATTAATTTATATTTATATCATTTGTATCTCTGCATGAGTCCAATCACAGTCTAGACAGCTAGTCACCTGACCACGCCCGTTTCTTATAGATCACCGTAGGTCACTAATTGGGTTGACTACAATGACAAGAGATTGTGAGATCTTCATTCTTTTAAACTACAACATCAAATTTATTAACTAGATTCTTGACATAACAACAATTTATATCTGTGGGCCTAACGAACACGTTTAAAACGTTGCGATAATGTACCGTAAATGTAATGTAACTGTTAACATCCTCACCATTTGAAATGTTACAATTGTGGTTTGTACAACACCACATTGAGCAACCAAACTAATCGATGTCCCTTTACACGTGAAACCGTTTATATTTGTTGACATGTTATTTAGGCATTTCTGTAGTAGGTGTCTAATTTGAGCTACAATTAATGAGGAATGGCAATATCTTTAAGTTAAAATTAAAAGTATTAATGAATCTCCTGTCAATCCTGTCTTTTGGGTCACAATGTAACAAGCTGGCATTTATAATCTATGGAATAACCCATATAGGTATGTGACCTAGAAAACAATTTGATAATCAATATAAATATCTATTCTTTTTGATAATGCCTATTATACCCGGTTCTTTTCGGAACCAAACATTCTCCAAAAAACATACAATCCACAGTGTTACTTCAAATACGAGGCATAATCCTTGTATCAATTGATTTTTAAAAGTTTCAAATCTTACATAGTTAATTTTTAATGTTTAATTTGAAATGCATTAAAACAAATTAACATTGACAACTATTTAAACAATTGATAAAATTGAGAAAAAATTGATGAAATTGAGAACATTTATAAAAGATCAAAAAATTGTAAAGTTTTGTCATTTTGAAGAGTATAGCAAAAATGTGACGTCACTCAGCAGAAACGTTAATGTTACAGCTAATAGTTATACCCCGAAGACAAATGTGACCCAGCACGAGTAAATGAGACACTTTGAGGCAAAAATAAAAATTGTGATTGTGATTTCATCATTTAAAGCTTGTTTAGCGTTAATGATGAAATCAAAATCTCAATTTTCATTTTTGCCTCAAAGTGTCTTATTTACTCGTGCTGGGTCACAAATTATTTTGGTATTCTGTGGTTCGTTTTTTAGAAATTTCACTGAGAAATTGTTGTGTTCACAATTTAAACAGAAACCACCAAACTGAACACTGCCCTCCTGAAATGACGTCACAGCAACAGCGCCCTCATTTGTTAAAACAAGCATATAGAACGAATTGCAATGTTAAAATTTAAAAAGGATGTCAAATTGTTTAATGTTAATACATTTTAACGGAGTATAAAGTTCTAAAAAAATGAACAATTAATCGCATGAATCCTTGAAAGGGAAATATTGAATAAGGTTAATTAATCACTCATTACCTACATTTTGAAATCACAAGTATGTTTCTCATAGAAAATCTCGTGTATTACAAAACAAGGATTGTTAAACAGATAATCACAATTTGTACATTTCGTTTTTAGCACTTTACTGATTCTGAACACATCAATCTTAAATTATCCCAGGTGAATATACAAGCAGACGTAACTTTATATCAAGAACAATCCTTCTTTGTTTTCATATCCACGAAAGTTCATTATATCCACAAGGTGAAGAGAAAGTACATTTTGTGGTAATAATTAAGGTTGCAATTACGCAGCTTTATCACATTTCTAATATATCAATGACACAGAGTCCTACTTTTTTTTACCAATGTAAGAAAGCGAAATGCAAAAAACAAACATGTTAGGCCTGTTCGATCAAATTCCATTTTAATCCAATTCCTAATTTTAGGTTGTAATGAAAGCGAAGCATTCGCTTACCTTGCTTATACTTTATACCTCTGCCGCCGGTTGTAGTAGAAACAGTGTTACATTTTACATTTTCAATGCAGTGAATATTTTGTTGCAAATAGGTTGGTGTTTTTTTAAAGAAAGTTCAAGTTTATGTTTGCATATAATTGTTACATTTGTTTTCATAAGAGGCCGATACATGCAGAAATATCCAGGTTTTTTGTCCATTCTTTAATTTACCGGAAGTTAAAGTTTAAAGTAGAAACAGGATTATAACCTGTACACTTTCGATGCAGTGAATGTTTTGTTGTAAAAAGTATTTTGTAGCATGTTCAAGTTCAAGTTCAGATTTGAAGACATCACTTTATTGTCTTTTTTAATGGCAAGCCATTACGTGTGCGTGTTACCCAGGCTGATGCAGTTTTGTTTAGCTCGCATATAGTTGTCCCTTCTTCAGGAGTCCGTGCACCTAGACGCAGGCTGAGTTACAGACGGACGCATGAGACGTTCGACACCAAGGCTCCGTCATGATTCGGTGGTCGAGAAGGCAGGTTGAAGAACGCCGCCGTGGGTGTCGGTAGAGACGCATTATTGGAGTTGAATTAGGCTGTGAGTGCAAGCAGCTCGACGAACACAAACAGCCAAGAAGGGACCCTTAAAGTCACAGTTTTCGTCATCCATTTTGTCATCTTTCCCTAGTCGAGCGCAATCTTGAATGCTGTTTGCATTATCTGGTTGCCCATCACCCCATTCCAGGAATGGCTCGCTTCCTTCCTGACCGTCACACTCCCACGTTCCTTCAACCTCCTTGTCATTACAAGCGATCCAGACTATGTAGTCGGTGTCCACCTTTCGCGCCATATCTGTCATGAAGTTCAATTCATCGAGCGAGCGAGGAGCGGCCATCTTGCCTCCCATGTCTTGACAAGCCGACTTGGCCGCATCCCAAGTTCGCGATACCCGAGGAGTGAGGCGATAACACTCCTTTCCCCGCAATTGCCAGTGCGGCGGGCAAGAGCATTCGAGAACGAGCCGAGACTGGCAGGGACCTGACGCAAATTGAGCATTGATCGCTGAAGTTATTGCTACAATGCCAAAGACTTCGAAGAAGTACATAGTGCCACTTTCAGATGATGGTATAGAGAGGATATGTTTCTCGTACACCCGTCTAGAAAATTGCACCACTGAGGTCGAATGATGCGAACTAAGAAGTGAATGTCGCAGTAGAAAGTATGGGCATCAGCAAGGGATATTGTTGCCTAGGTTACACATCAGCGTCTCTTCAAATGGAGCAATGGGCGACAATGGTGACAGCACTTACTCTTTTATGGTTTTAACAAACATCTATAATGTACAGTGGCAGTGGGAGGGAGGGGGGGGGGTTGCAAACCCCTCCCCTTGAGCCGCTACGCAAAGTTTATTTCATTAAAAAACACACGAAACCGAATGTCGGTAGTATCGATGTAGTATCGATGTACATGTATTACGTAATTTCAGAGGAAAGTGACCAGGTGAATGGTAACCCCCACACCCATACCCCCTACCCCCCCCCCCCCCCCCACCTCTAAATGAAAACAACCCTAATAAAGCAGGCAACATTGTTGACCTTAATGGCATCTTTGTTTGCAATACGGCTGTTTTTGTGATGCACTAATAAGAGACACAAAACAGCCGTTAATCCAATATAATTGGCACGCGCATCATCGCAAGGTATTGTTAATCTTAAATGAACAGTGACCGATAGAGAATATTAATATTAATTGATACTCAAAGTTAAATAGTTAATATCCCTACTTAGTGGTAAATAATGCAAACTAAAGACGAACATGGCCTTACCGTGACATGGCTGGCCGACTTTATGTTGCCAATTCAGCCAGCGAGAGCGTAAAGGCTAGCAGCGTTTTCTGTTTCATCAGGGGCGGATCTAGCCTTTCATTAGGAGGGGTGTATCATTCACCTTTTCTGGCCACTTTCCTCTGAAATTACGTAATAATTGTACATCAATACCCCTCTATGGAATTTTGTCTTTTGTTGGCAATGAAATTAGACACCTGCTACAGAAATGCCTAAATATCCTGTCAAAAACTATCAACGGTTTCACGTGTAAAGGGGACATCAATTAGTTTGGTTGCTCAATGTTGTGTTGTGCAAACCACAATTGTGACATTTCAAATGGTGTGGATGTTAACAGTTACATTACATTTACGATACATTATACAACATTTTAAACGTGTTCGTTAGGCCCACAACTGTAAATCTGTATACTTTGTTGTTATGTCAAGAATCTAGTTAATAAATTTGGTGTTGTAGTTGAAAAGAATGAAGATCTCACAATCCCTTGTCATTGTTTGCAACCCAAGTGACCTAAGGTGATCTATGAGAAACGGGCGTGTTCAGATGGACTAGCTGTCTAGACTGTGATTGGACACATAGTCAAGGAGCCTGAACATTTCTGTGGGATTTTTTGTATGAAAGCAAGCCACCCATCCAAATGTCCCAAGGGCATCCCAAAGGACAATAACAAATATGTTGGCAGTCTGAAATACCTGGCAGATAAAAATTGTGAAGGAAAAACGGAAAACAACAACATTTTACTTGGTAGACATTTTTTATTTTTAGGGGTAGGTCCATGTTGGTATAGAGGGCACTTCAAAAATAATATTTGTTTGAGGTGATGAACAACTAAGTGAAGAATCCAGAACAAGCATGTAATGTTATTATAGAAATGTGTTTCTTTTCGGTCTTTTGTTAGAACAGGAAACACTTTCCTTTCGCTTCGTAAGCAATTAGAATGGGATATAACCTGCCTGGGAAACCAAGCGTTGCTCAGGCAGGTTATACAAGTGTTGTATTCTTGCGGTTTGTTATTCGGCTTCCTGACACACATACATGGCGTACACGCGAGTTTACTTTACATTATTCTTCACAGGTTGATTGCAATAGTTTGAGTGACCTTGCAGTTTGAGTAACGCCTACTCCCAGAAACCTCTCTAGTTTTTCCCCCACAGGGTTGTTTTATCTGGGGCAATCGTAGGGGTTTCGTGCGTGCTGACTTAACTTGATACACAGGCCGCCGTAAAAACAAATCAACTTCAGGTAGTTGTTCGAATTTTAAGCTTGATCAAAAGGTGAAATTCACGATTAACTTGCAAAGCCACGTCACGCC
>JBAIAA010001076.1:0-50065 GCA_037893245.1 Crossaster papposus
AGAGAAAGAAAGTGTGCATAAGAAAATATGTAAAGGGAAAAGAATGTGTGCAATAAGAAATATGTAAAGGGAAAGAAGTGTGCATAAGAAATATGTAAAGGGAAAGAAGTGTGCATAAGAATATGTAAAGGGAAAGAAGTGTGCATAAGAAATATGTAAATGGGAAAGAAGTGTGCAAACGAAATATGTAAAGGGAAGAAGTGTGCATAAGAAATATGTAAAGGAGAAAGAAGTGTGCATAAGAAATATGTAAAGGGAAAGAAGTGTGCATAAGAAATATGTAAAGGGAAAGAAGTGTGCATAAGAAATATGTAAAGGGAAAGAAGTGTGCATAAGAAATATGTAAAGGGAAAGAAGTGTGCATAAGAAATATGTAAAGGGAAAGAAGTGTGCATAAGAAATATGTAAAGGGAAAGAAGTGTGCATAAGAAATATGTAAAGGGAAAGAAGTGTGCATAAGAAATATGTAAAGGGAAAGAAGTGTGCATAAGAAATATGTAAAGGGAAAGAAGTGTGCATAAGAAATATGTAAAGGGAAAGAAGTGTGCATAAGAAATATGTAAAGGGAAAGAAGTGTGCATAAGAAATATGTAAAGGGAAAGAAGTGTGCATAAGAAATATGTAAAGGGAAAGAAGTGTGCATAAGAAATATGTAAAGGGAAAGAAGTGTGCATAAGAAATATGTAAAGGGAAAGAAGTGTGCATAAGAAATATGTAAAGGGAAAGAAGTGTGCATAAGAAATATGTAAAGGGAAAGAAGTGTGCATAAGAAATATGTAAAGGGAAAGAAGTGTGCATAAGAAATATGTAAAGGGAAAGAAGTGTGCATAAGAAATATGTAAAGGGAAAGAAGTGTGCATAAGAAATATGTAAAGGGAAAGAAGTGTGCATAAGAAATATGTAAAGGGAAAGAAGTGTGCATAAGAAATATGTAAAGGGAAAGAAGTGTGCATAAGAAATATGTAAAGGGAAAGAAGTGTGCATAAGAAATATGTAAAGGGAAAGAAGTGTGCATAAGAAATATGTAAAGGGAAAGAAGTGTGCATAAGAAATATGTAAAGGAAAGAAGTGTGCATAAGAAATATGTAAAGGGAAAGAAGTGTGCATAAGAAATATGTAAAGGGAAAGAAGTGTGCATAAGAAATATGTAAAGGGAAGAAGTGTGAGTGTGCATAAGAAATATGTAAAGGGAAAGAAGTGTGCATAAGAAATATGTAAAGGGAAAGAAGTGTGCATAAGAAATAACATGATGTGGGAACAAGCCCTCGAGTAAATATGTAAAGGGAAAGAAGTGTGCATAAGAAATATGTAAAGGGAAAGAAGTGTGCATAAGAAATATGTAAAGGGAAAGAAGTGTGCATAAGAAATAAAACATGAGTTGGGAACAAGCCCTCGAGTAAATATGTAAAGGGAAAGAAGTGTGCATAAGAAATATGTAAAGGGAAAGAAGTGTGCATAAGAAATATGTAAAGGGAAAGAAGTGTGCATAAGAAATAAACACATGATGTGGGAACAAGCCCTCGAGTTAAATATGTAAAGGGAAAGAAGTGTGCATAAGAAATATGTAAAGGGAAAGAAGTGTGCATAAGAAATATGTAAAGGGAAAGAAGTGTGCATAAGAAATATGTAAAGGGAAAGAAGTGTGCATAAATATGTAAAGGGAAAGAAGTGTGCATAAGAAATATGTAAAGGGAAAGAAGTGTGCATAAGAAATATGTAAAGGGAAAGAAGTGTGCATAAGAAATATGTAAAGGGAAAGAAGTGTGCATAAGAAATATGTAAAGGGAAAGAAGTGTGCATAAGAAATATTTAAAGGGAAAGAAGTGTGCATAAGAAATATGTAAAGGGAAAGAAGTGTGCATAAGAAATATTTAAAGGGAAAGAAGTGTGCATAAGAAATATGTAAAGGGAAAGAAGTGTGCATAAGAAATATGTAAAGAGGAAAGAAGTGTGCATAAGAAATATGTAAAGGGAAAGAAGTGTGCATAAGAAATATGTAAAGGGAAAGAAGTGTGCATAAGAAATATGTAAAGGGAAAGAAGTGTGCATAAGAAATATGTAAAGGGAAAGAAGTGTGCATAAGAAATATGTAAAGGGAAAGAAGTGTGCATAAGAAATATGTAAAGGGAAAGAAGTGTGCATAAGAAATATGTAAAGGGAAAGAAGTGTGCATAAGAAATATGTAAAGGGAAAGAAGTGTGCATAAGAAATATGTAAAGGGAAAGAAGTGTGCATAAGAAATATGTAAAGGGAAAGAAGTGTGCATAAGAAATATGTAAAGGGAAAGAAGTGTGCATAAGAAATATGTAAAGGGAAAGAAGTGTGCATAAGAAATATGTAAAGGGAAAGAAGTGTGCATAAGAAATATGTAAAGGGAAAGAAGTGTGCATAAGAAATATGTAAAGGGAAAGAAGTGTGCATAAGAAATATGTAAAGGGAAAGAAGTGTGCATAAGAAATATGTAAAGGGAAAGAAGTGTGCATAAGAAATATGTAAAGGGAAAGAAGTGTGCATAAGAAATATGTAAAGGGAAAGAAGTGTGCATAAGAAATATGTAAAGGGAAAGAAGTGTGCATAAGAAATATGTAAAGGGAAAGAAGTGTGCATAAGAAATATGTAAAGGGAAAGAAGTGTGCATAAGAAATATGTAAAGGGAAAGAAGTGTGCATAAGAAATATGTAAAGGGAAAGAAGTGTGCATAAGAAATATGTAAAGGGAAAGAAGTGTGCATAAGAAATATGTAAAGGGAAAGAAGTGTGCATAAGAAATATGTAAAGGGAAAGAAGTGTGCATAAGAAATATGTAAAGGGAAAGAAGTGTGCATAAGAAATATGTAAAGGGAAAGAAGTGTGCATAAGAAATATGTAAAGGGAAAGAAGTGTGCATAAGAAATATGTAAAGGGAAAGAAGTGTGCATAAGAAATATGTAAAGGGAAAGAAGTGTGCATAAGAAATATGTAAAGGGAAAGAAGTGTGCATAAGAAATATGTAAAGGGAAAGAAGTGTGCATAAGAAATATGTAAAGGGAAAGAAGTGTGCATAAGAAATATGTAAAGGGAAAGAAGTGTGCATAAGAAATATGTAAAGGGAAAGAAGTGTGCATAAGAAATATGTAAAGGGAAAGAAGTGTGCATAAGAAATATGTAAAGGGAAAGAAGTGTGCATAAGAAATATGTAAAGGGAAAGAAGTGTGCATAAGAAATATGTAAAGGGAAAGAAGTGTGCATAAGAAATATGTAAAGGGAAAGAAGTGTGCATAAGAAATATGTAAAGGGAAAGAAGTGTGCATAAGAAATATGTAAAGGGAAAGAAGTGTGCATAAGAAATATGTAAAGGGAAAGAAGTGTGCATAAGAAATATGTAAAGGGAAAGAAGTGTGCATAAGAAATATGTAAAGAGAAAGAAGTGTGCATAAGAAATATGTAAAGGGAAAGAAGTGTGCATAA
Organism: Crossaster papposus; assembly: GCA_037893245.1. Lineage (NCBI taxonomy): Eukaryota > Metazoa > Echinodermata > Asteroidea > Velatida > Solasteridae > Crossaster > Crossaster papposus. Next base: position 3,447 of record JBAIAA010001076.1, read on the forward strand.
GAAATATGTAAAGGGAAAGAAGTGTGCATAAGAAATATGTAGAGGGAAAGAAGTGTGCATAAGAAATATGTAAAGGGAAAGAAGTGTGCATAAGAAATATGTAAAGGGAAAGAAGTGTGCATAAGAAATAAACACATGATGTGGGAACAAGCCATCGAGTTAAATATGTAAAGGGAAAGAAGTGTGCATAAGAAATATGTAAAGGGAAAGAAGTGTGCATAAGAAATATGTAAAGGGAAAGAAGTGTGCATAAGAAATATGTAAAGGGAAAGAAGTGTGCATACGAAATATGTAAAGGGAAAGAAGTGTGCATAAGAAATATGTAAAGGGAAAGAAGTGTGCATAAGAAATATGTAAAGGGAAAGAAGTGTGCATAAGAAATATGTAAAGGGAAAGAAGTGTGCATAAGAAATATGTAAAGGGAAAGAAGTGTGCATAAGAAATATGTAAAGGGAAAGAAGTGTGCATAAGAAATATGTAAAGGGAAAGAAGTGTTCATACGAAATATGTAAAAGGAAAGAAGTGTGCATAAGAAATATGTAAAGGGAAAGAAGTGTGCATAAGAAATATGTAAAGGGAAAGAAGTGTGCATAAGAAATATGTAAAGGGAAAGAAGTGTGCATAAGAAATATGTAAAGGGAAAGAAGTGTGCATAAGAAATATGTAAAGGGAAAGAAGTGTGCATAAGAAATATGTAAAGGGAAAGAAGTGTGCATAAGAAATATGTAAAGGGAAAGAAGTGTGCATAAGAAATATGTAAAGGGAAAGAAGTGTGCATAAGAAATGTGTAAAGGGAAAGAAGTGTGCATAAGAAATATGTAAAGGGAAAGAAGTGTGCATAAGAAATATGTAAAGGGAAAGAAGTGTGCATAAGAAAAATGTAAAGGGAAAGAAGTGTGCATAAGAAATATGTAAAGGGAAAGAAGTGTGCATAAGAAATATGTAAAGGGAAAGAAGTGTGCATAAGAAATATGTAAAGGGAAAGAAGTGTGCATAAGAAATATGTAAAGGGAAAGAAGTGTGCATAAGAAATATGTAAAGGGAAAGAAGTGTGCATAAGAAATATGTAAAGGGAAAGAAGTGTGCATAAGAAATATGTAAAGGGAAAGAAGTGTGCATAAGAAATATGTAAAGGGAAAGAAGTGTGCATAAGAAATATGTAAAGGGAAAGAAGTGTGCATAAGAAATATGTAAAGGGAAAGAAGTGTGCATAGGAAATATGTAAAGGGAAAGAAGTGTGCATAAGAAATATGTAAAGGGAAAGAAGTGTGCATAAGAAATATGTAAAGGGAAAGAAGTGTGCATAAGAAATATGTAAAGGGAAAGAAGTGTGCATAAGAAATATGTAAAGGGAAAGAAGTGTGCATAAGAAATATGTAAAGGGAAAGAAGTGTGCATAAGAAATATGTAAAGGGAAAGAAGTGTGCATAAGAAATATGTAAAGGGAAAGAAGTGTGCATAAGAAATATGTAAAGCGAAAGAAGTGTGCATACGAAATATGTAAAGGGAAAGAAGTGTGCATAAGAAATATGTAAAGGGAAAGAAGTGTGCATAAGAAATATGTAAAGGGAAAGAAGTGTGCATAAGAAATATGTAAAGGGAAAGAAGTGTGCATAAGAAATATGTAAAGGGAAAGAAGAGTGCATAAGAAATAAACACATGATGTGGGAACAAGCCCTCGAGTTAAATATGTAAAGGGAAAGAAGTGTGCATAATAAATAAACACATGATGTGGGAACAAGCCCTCGAGTTAAATATGTAAAGGGAAAGAAGTGTGCATAAGAAATATGTAAAGGGAAAGAAGTGTGCATAAGAAATATGTAAAGGGAAAGAAGTGTGCATAAGAAATATGTAAAGGGAAAGAAATGTGCATAAGAAATATGTAAAGGGAAAGAAGTGTGCATAAGAAATATGTAAAGGGAAAGAAGTGTGCATAAGAAATATGTAAAGGGAAAGAAGTGTGCATAAGAAATATGTAAAGGGAAAGAAGTGTGCATAAGAAATATGTAAAGGGAAAGAAGTGTGCATAAGAAATATGTAAAGGGAAAGAAGTGTGCATAAGAAATATGTAAAGGGAAAGAAGTGTGCATAAGAAATATGTAAAGGGAAAGAAGTGTGCATAAGAAATATGTAAAGTGAAAGAAGTGTGCATAAGAAATATGTAAAGGGAAAGAAGTGTGCATACGAAATATGTAAAGGGAAATAAGTGTGCATAAGAAATATGTAAAGGGAAAGAAGTGTGCATAAGAAATATGTAAAGGGAAAGAAGTGTGCATAAGAAATATGTAAAGGGAAAGAAGTGTGCATAAGAAATATGTAAAGGGAAAGAAGTGTGCATAAGAAATATGTAAAGGGAAAGAAGTGTGCATAAGAAATATGTAAAGGGAAAGAAGTGTGCATAAGAAATATGTAAAGGGAAAGAAGTGTGCATAAGAAATATGTAAAGGGAAAGAAATGTGCATAAGAAATATGTAAAGGGAAAGAAGTGTGCATCAGAAATAATAAAGGGAAAGAAGTGTGCATAAGAAATATGTAAAGGGAAAGAAGTGTGCATAAGAAATATGTAAAGGGAAAGAAGTGTGCATAAGAAATATGTAAAGGGAAAGAAGTGTGCATAAGAAATATGTAAAGGGAAAGAAGTGTGCATAAGAAATATGTAAAGGGAAAGAAGTGTGCATAAGAAATATGTAAAGGGAAAGAAGTGTGCATAAGAAATATGTAAAGGGAAAGAAGTGTGCATAAGAAATATGTAAAGGGAAAGAAGTGTGCATAAGAAATATGTAAAGGGAAAGAAGTGTGCATAAGAAATATGTAAAGGGAAAGAAGTGTGCATAAGAAATATGTAAAGGGAAAGAAGTGTGCATAAGAAATATGTAAAGGGAAAGAAGTGTGCATAAGAAATAATAAAGGGAAAGAAGTGTGCATAAGAAATATGTAAAGGGAAAGAAGTGTGCATAAGAAATATGTAAAGGGAAAGAAGTGTGCATAAGAAATAAACACATGATGTGGGAACAAGCCCTCGAGTTAAATATGTAAAGGGAAAGAAGTGTGCATAAGAAATATGTAAAGGGAAAGAAGTGTGCATAAGAAATATGTAAAGGGAAAGAAGTGTGCATAAGAAATATGTAAAGGGAAAGAAGTGTGCATAAGAAATATGTAAAGGGAAAGAAGTGTGCATAAGAAATATGTAAAGGGAAAGAAGTGTGCATAAGAAATATGTAAAGGGAAAGAAGTGTGCATAACAAATATGTAAAGGGAAAGAAGTGTGCATAAGAAATATGTAAAGGGAAAGAAGTGTGCATAAGAAATATGTAAAGGGAAAGAAGTGTGCATAAGAAATATGTAAAGGGAAAGAAGTGTTCATACGAAATATGTAAAAGGAAAGAAGTGTGCATAAGAAATATGTAAAGGGAAAGAAGTGTGCATAAGAAATATGTAAAGGGAAAGAAGTGTGCATAAGAAATATGTAAAGGGAAAGAAGTGTGCATAAGAAATATGTAAAGGGAAAGAAGTGTGCATAAGAAATATGTAAAGGGAAAGAAGTGTGCATAAGAAATATGTAAAGGGAAAGAAGTGTGCATAAGAAATATGTAAAGGGAAAGAAGTGTGCATAAGAAATATGTAAAGGGAAAGAAGTGTGCATAAGAAATGTGTAAAGGGAAAGAAGTGTGCATAAGAAATATGTAAAGGGAAAGAAGTGTGCATAAGAAATATGTAAAGGGAAAGAAGTGTGCATAAGAAAAATGTAAAGGGAAAGAAGTGTGCATAAGAAATATGTAAAGGGAAAGAAGTGTGCATAAGAAATATGTAAAGGGAAAGAAGTGTGCATAAGAAATATGTAAAGGGAAAGAAGTGTGCATAAGAAATATGTAAAGGGAAAGAAGTGTGCATAAGAAATATGTAAAGGGAAAGAAGTGTGCATAAGAAATATGTAAAGGGAAATAAGTGTGCATAAGAAATATGTAAAGGGAAAGAAGTGTGCATAAGAAATATGTAAAGGGAAAGAAGTGTGCATAAGAAATATGTAAAGGGAAAGAAGTGTGCATAAGAAATATGTAAAGGGAAAGAAGTGTGCATAGGAAATATGTAAAGGGAAAGAAGTGTGCATAAGAAATATGTAAAGGGAAAGAAGTGTGCATAAGAAATATGTAAAGGGAAAGAAGTGTGCATAAGAAATATGTAAAGGGAAAGAAGTGTGCATAAGAAATATGTAAAGGGAAAGAAGTGTGCATAAGAAATATGTAAAGGGAAAGAAGTGTGCATAAGAAATATGTAAAGGGAAAGAAGTGTGCATACGAAATATGTAAAGGGAAAGAAGTGTGCATAAGAAATATGTAAAGAGAAATAAGTGTGCATAAGAAATATGTAAAGGGAAAGAAGTGTGCATAAGAAATATGTAAAGGGAAAGAAGTGTGCATAAGAAATATGTAAAGGGAAAGAAGTGTGCATAAGAAATATGTAAAGGGAAAGAAGTGTGCATAAGAAATATGTAAAGGGAAAGAAGAGTGCATAAGAAATAAACACATGATGTGGGAACAAGCCCTCGAGTTAAATATGTAAAGGGAAAGAAGTGTGCATAATAAATAAACACATGATGTGGGAACAAGCCCTCGAGTTAAATATGTAAAGGGAAAGAAGTGTGCATAAGAAATATGTAAAGGGAAAGAAGTGTGCATAAGAAATATGTAAAGGGAAAGAAGTGTGCATAAGAAATATGTAAAGGGAAAGAAATGTGCATAAGAAATATGTAAAGGGAAAGAAGTGTGCATAAGAAATATGTAAAGGGAAAGAAGTGTGCATAAGAAATATGTAAAGGGAAAGAAGTGTGCATAAGAAATATGTAAAGGGAAAGAAGTGTGCATAAGAAATATGTAAAGGGAAAGAAGTGTGCATAAGAAATATGTAAAGGGAAAGAAGTGTGCATAAGAAATATGTAAAGGGAAAGAAGTGTGCATAAGAAATATGTAAAGGGAAAGAAGTGTGCATAAGAAATATGTAAAGTGAAAGAAGTGTGCATAAGAAATATGTAAAGGGAAAGAAGTGTGCATACGAAATATGTAAAGGGAAAGAAGTGTGCATAAGAAATATGTAAAGGGAAAGAAGTGTGCATAAGAAATATGTAAAGGGAAAGAAGTGTGCATACGAAATATGTAAAGGGAAAGAAGTGTGCATAAGAAATATGTAAAGGGAAAGAAGTGTGCATAAGAAATATGTAAAGGGAAAGAAGTGTGCATAAGACATATGTAAAGGGAAAGAAGTGTGCATAAGAAATATGTAAAGGGAAAGAAGTGTGCATAAGAAATATGTAAAGGGAAATAAGTGTGCATAAGAAATATGTAAAGGGAAAGAAGTGTGCATCAGAAATAATAAAGGGAAAGAAGTGTGCATAAGAAATATGTAAAGGGAAAGAAGTGTGCATAAGAAATATGTAAAGGGAAAGAAGTGTGCATAAGAAATATGTAAAGGGAAAGAAGTGTGCATAAGAAATATGTAAAGGGAAAGAAGTGTGCATAAGAAATATGTAAAGGGAAAGAAGTGTGCATAAGAAATATGTAAAGGGAAAGAAGTGTGCATAAGAAATATGTAAAGGGAAAGAAGTGTGCATAAGAAATATGTAAAGGGAAAGAAGTGTGCATAAGAAATATGTAAAGGGAAAGAAGTGTGCATAAGAAATATGTAAAGGGAAAGAAGTGTGCATAAGAAATATGTAAAGGGAAAGAAGTGTGCATAAGAAATATGTAAAGGGAAAGAAGTGTGCATAAGAAATATGTAAAGGGAAAGAAGTGTGCATAAGAAATATGTAAAGGGAAAGAAGTGTGCATAAGAAATAATAAAGGGAAAGAAGTGTGCATAAGAAATATGTAAAGGGAAAGAAGTGTGCATAAGAAATATGTAAAGGGAAAGAAGTGTGCATAAGAAATAAACACATGATGTGGGAACAAGCCCTCGAGTTAAATATGTAAAGGGAAAGAAGTGTGCATAAGAAATATGTAAAGGGAAAGAAGTGTGCATAAGAAATATGTAAAGGGAAAGAAGTGTGCATAAGAAATATGTAAAGGGAAAGAAGTGTGCATAAGAAATATGTAAAGGGAAAGAAGTGTGCATAAGAAATATGTAAAGGGAAAGAAGTGTGCATAAGAAATATGTAAAGGGAAAGAAGTGTGCATAAGAAATATGTAAAGGGAAAGAAGTGTGCATAAGAAATATGTAAAGGGAAAGAAGTGTGCATAAGAAATATGTAAAGGGAAAGAAGTGTGCATAAGAAATATGTAAAGGGAAAGAAGTGTGCATAAGAAATATGTAAAGGGAAAGAAGTGTTCATACGAAATATGTAAAAGGAAAGAAGTGTGCATAAGAAATATGTAAAGGGAAAGAAGTGTGCATAAGAAATATGTAAAGGGAAAGAAGTGTGCATAAGAAATATGTAAAGGGAAAGAAGTGTGCATAAGAAATATGTAAAGGGAAAGAAGTGTGCATAAGAAATATGTAAAGGGAAAAAAGTGTGCATAAGAAATATGTAAAGGGAAAGAAGTGTGCATAAGAAATATGTAAAGGGAAAGAAGTGTGCATAAGAAATATGTAAAGGGAAAGAAGTGTGCATAAGAAATGTGTAAAGGGAAAGAAGTGTGCATAAGAAATATGTAAAGGGAAAGAAGTGTGCATAAGAAATATGTAAAGGGAAAGAAGTGTGCATAAGAAAAATGTAAAGGGAAAGAAGTGTGCATAAGAAATATGTAAAGGGAAAGAAGTGTGCATAAGAAATATGTAAAGGGAAAGAAGTGTGCATAAGAAATATGTAAAGGGAAAGAAGTGTGCATAAGAAATATGTAAAGGGAAAGAAGTGTGCATAAGAAATATGTAAAGGGAAAGAAGTGTGCATAAGAAATATGTAAAGGGAAAGAAGTGTGCATAAGAAATATGTAAAGGGAAAGAAGTGTGCATAAGAAATATGTAAAGGGAAAGAAGTGTGCATAAGAAATATGTAAAGGGAAAGAAGTGTGCATAAGAAATATGTAAAGGGAAAGAAGTGTGCATAGGAAATATGTAAAGGGAAAGAAGTGTGCATAAGAAATATGTAAAGGGAAAGAAGTGTGCATAAGAAATATGTAAAGGGAAAGAAGTGTGCATAAGAAATATGTAAAGGGAAAGAAGTGTGCATAAGAAATATGTAAAGGGAAAGAAGTGTGCATAAGAAATATGTAAAGGGAAAGAAGTGTGCATAAGAAATATGTAAAGGGAAAGAAGTGTGCATAAGAAATATGTAAAGGGAAAGAAGTGTGCATACGAAATATGTAAAGGGAAAGAAGTGTGCATACGAAATATGTAAAGAGAAATAAGTGTGCATAAGAAATATGTAAAGGGAAAGAAGTGTGCATAAGAAATATGTAAAGGGAAAGAAGTGTGCATAAGAAATATGTAAAGGGAAAGAAGTGTGCATAAGAAATATGTAAAGGGAAAGAAGAGTGCATAAGAAATAAACACATGATGTGGGAACAAGCCCTCGAGTTAAATATGTAAAGGGAAAGAAGTGTGCATAATAAATAAACACATGATGTGGGAACAAGCCCTCGAGTTAAATATGTAAAGGGAAAGAAGTGTGCATAAGAAATATGTAAAGGGAAAGAAGTGTGCATAAGAAATATGTAAAGGGAAAGAAGTGTGCATAAGAAATATGTAAAGGGAAAGAAATGTGCATAAGAAATATGTAAAGGGAAAGAAGTGTGCATAAGAAATATGTAAAGGGAAAGAAGTGTGCATAAGAAATATGTAAAGGGAAAGAAGTGTGCATAAGAAATATGTAAAGGGAAAGAAGTGTGCATAAGAAATATGTAAAGGGAAAGAAGTGTGCATAAGAAATATGTAAAGGGAAATAAGTGTGCATAAGAAATATGTAAAGGGAAAGAAGTGTGCATAAGAAATATGTAAAGGGAAAGAAGTGTGCATAAGAAATATGTAAAGTGAAAGAAGTGTGCATAAGAAATATGTAAAGGGAAAGAAGTGTGCATACGAAATATGTAAAGGGAAAGAAGTGTGCATAAGAAATATGTAAAGGGAAAGAAGTGTGCATAAGAAATATGTAAAGGGAAAGAAGTGTGCATAAGAAATATGTAAAGGGAAAGAAGTGTGCATAAGAAATATGTAAAGGGAAAGAAGTGTGCATAAGAAATATGTAAAGGGAAAGAAGTGTGCATAAGAAATATGTAAAGGGAAAGAAGTGTGCATAAGAAATATGTAAAGTGAAAGAAGTGTGCATAAGAAATATGTAAAGGGAAAGAAGTGTGCATACGAAATATGTAAAGGGAAAGAAGTGTGCATAAGAAATATGTAAAGGGAAAGAAGTGTGCATAAGAAATATGTAAAGGGAAAGAAGTGTGCATAAGAAATATGTAAAGGGAAAGAAGTGTGCATAAGAAATATGTAAAGGGAAAGAAGTGTGCATAAGAAATATGTAAAGGGAAAGAAGTGTGCATAAGAAATATGTAAAGGGAAAGAAGTGTGCATAAGAAATATGTAAAGGGAAAGAAGTGTGCATAAGAAATATGTAAAGGGAAAGAAGTGTGCATAAGAAATATGTAAAGGGAAAGAAGTGTGCATCAGAAATAATAAAGGGAAAGAAGTGTGCATAAGAAATATGTAAAGGGAAAGAAGTGTGCATAAGAAATATGTAAAGGGAAAGAAGTGTGCATAAGAAATATGTAAAGGGAAAGAAGTGTGCATAAGAAATATGTAAAGGGAAAGAAGTGTGCATAAGAAATATGTAAAGGGAAAGAAGTGTGCATAAGAAAAATGTAAAGGGAAAGAAGTGTGCATAAGAAATATGTAAAGGGAAAGAAGTGTGCATAAGAAATATGTAAAGGGAAAGAAGTGTGCATAAGAAATATGTAAAGGGAAAGAAGTGTGCATAAGAAATATGTAAAGGGAAAGAAGTGTGCATAAGAAATATGTAAAGGGAAAGAAGTGTGCATAAGAAATATGTAAAGGGAAAGAAGTGTGCATAAGAAATATGTAAAGGGAAAGAAGTGTGCATAAGAAATATGTAAAGGGAAAGAAGTGTGCATAAGAAATAATAAAGGGAAAGAAGTGTGCATAAGAAATATGTAAAGGGAAAGAAGTGTGCATAAGAAATATGTAAAGGGAAAGAAGTGTGCATAAAAAATATGTAAAGGGAAAGAAGTGTGCATAAGAAATATGTAAAGGGAAAGAAGTGTGCATAAGAAATATGTAAAGGGAAAGAAGTGTGCATAAGAAATATGTAAAGGGAAAGAAGTGTGCATAAGAAATATGTAAAGGGAAAGAAGTGTGCATAAGAAATATGTAAAGGGAAAGAAGTGTGCATAAGAAATATGTAAAGGGAAAGAAGTGTGCATAAGAAATATGTAAAGGGGAAGAAGTGTGCATAAGAAATAAACACATGATGTGGGAACAAGCCCTCGAGTTAAATATGTAAAGGGAAAGAAGTGTGCATAAGAAATATGTAAAGGGAAAGAAGTGTGCATAAGAAATATGTAAAGGGAAAGAAGTGTGCATAAGAAATATGTAAAGGGAAAGAAGTGTGCATAAGAAATATGTAAAGGGAAAGAAGTGTGCATAAGAAATATGTAAAGGGAAAGAAGTGTGCATAAGAAATATGTAAAGGGAAAGAAGTGTGCATAAGAAATATGTAAAGGGAAAGAAGTGTGCATAAGAAATATGTAAAGGGAAAGAAGTGTGCATAAGAAATATGTAAAGGGAAAGAAGTGTGCATAAGAAATATGTAAAGGGAAAGAAGTGTGCATAAGAAATATGTAAAGGGAAAGAAGTGTGCATAAGAAATATGTAAAGGGAAAGAAGTGTGCATAAGAAATATGTAAAGGGAAAGAAGTGTGCATAAGAAATATGTAAAGGGAAAGAAGTGTGCATAAGAAATATGTAAAGGGAAAGAAGTGTGCATAAGAAATATGTAAAGGGAAAGAAGTGTGCATAAGAAATATGTAAAGGGAAAGAAGTGTGCATAAGAAATATGTAAAGGGAAAGAAGTGTGCATAAGAAATATGTAAAGGGAAAGAAGTGTGCATAAGAAATATGTAAAGGGAAAGAAGTGTGCATAAGAAATATGTAAAGGGAAAGAAGTGTGCATAAGAAATATGTAAAGGGAAAGAAGTGTGCATAAGAAATATGTAAAGGGAAAGAAGTGTGCATAAGAAATATGTAAAGGGAAAGAAGTGTGCATAATAAATATGTAAAGGGAAAGAAGTGTGCATAAGAAATATGTAAAGGGAAAGAAGTGTGCATAAGAAATATGTAAAGGGAAAGAAGTGTGCATAAGAAATATGTAAAGGGAAAGAAGTGTGCATAAGAAATATGTAAAGGGAAAGAAGTGTGCATAAGAAATATGTAAAGGGAAAGAAGTGTGCATACAAAATATGTAAAGTGAAAGAAGTGTGCATAAGAAATATGTAAATGGAAAGAAGTGTGCATAAGAAATATGTAAAGGGAAAGAAGTGTGCATAAGAAATATGTAAAGGGAAAGAAGTGTGCATAAGAAATATGTAAAGGGAAAGAAGTGTGCATAAGAAATATGTAAAGGGAAAGAAGTGTGCATAAGAAATATGTAAAGGGAAAGAAGTGTGCATAAGAAATATGTAAAGGGAAAGAAGTGTGCATAAGAAATATGTAAAGGGAAAGAAGTGTGCATAAGAAATATGTAAAGGGAAAGAAGTGTGCATAAGAAATATGTAAAGGGAAAGAAGTGTGCATAAGAAATATGTAAAGGGAAAGAAGTGTGCATAAGAAATATGTAAAGGGAAAGAAGTGTGCATAAGAAATATGTAAAGGGAAAGAAGTGTGCATAAGAAATATGTAAAGGGAAAGAAGTGTGCATAAGAAATATGTAAAGGGAAAGAAGTGTGCATAAGAAATATGTAAAGGGAAAGAAGTGTGCATAAGAAATATGTAAAGGGAAAGAAGTGTGCATAAGAAATATGTAAAGGGAAAGAAGTGTGCATAAGAAATATGTAAAGGGAAAGAAGTGTGCATAAGAAATATGTAAAGGGAAAGAAGTGTGCATAAGAAATATGTAAAGGGAAAGAAGTGTGCATAATAAATATGTAAAGGGAAAGAAGTGTGCATAAGAAATATGTAAAGGGAAAGAAGTGTGCATAAGAAATATGTAAAGGGAAAGAAGTGTGCATAAGAAATATGTAAAGGGAAAGAAGTGTGCATAAGAAATATGTAAAGGGAAAGAAGTGTGCATAAGAAATATGTAAAGGGAAAGAAGTGTGCATACAAAATATGTAAAGTGAAAGAAGTGTGCATAAGAAATATGTAAATGGAAAGAAGTGTGCATAAGAAATATGTAAAGGGAAAGAAGTGTGCATAAGAAATATGTAAAGGGAAATAATTGTGCATAAGAAATATGTAAAGGGAAAGAAGTGTGCATAAGAAATATGTAAAGGGAAAGAAGTGTGCATAAGAAATATGTAAAGGAAAAGAAGTGTGCATAAGAAATATGTAAAGGGAAAGAAGTGTGCATAAGAAATATGTAAAGGGAAAGAAGTGTGCATAAGAAATATGTAAAGGGAAAGAAGTGTGCATAAGAAATATGTAAAGGGAAAGAAGTGTGCATAAGAAATATGTAAAGGGAAAGAAGTGTGCATAAGAAATATGTAAAGGGAAAGAAGTGTGCATAAGAAATATGTAAAGGGAAAGAAGTGTGCATAAGAAATATGTAAAGGGAAAGAAGTGTGCATAAGAAATATGTAAAGGGAAAGAAGTGTGCATAAGAAATATGTAAAGGGAAAGAAGTGTGCATAAGAAATATGTAAAGGGAAAGAAGTGTGCATAAGAAATATGTAAAGGGAAAGAAGTGTGCATAAGAAATATGTAAAGGGAAAGAAGTGTGCATAAGAAATATGTAAAGGGAAAGAAGTGTGCATAAGAAATATGTAAAGGGAAAGAAGTGTGCATAAGAAATATGTAAAGGGAAAGAAGTGTGCATAATAAATATGTAAAGGGAAAGAAGTGTGCATAATAAATATGTAAAGGGAAAGAAGTGTGCATAAGAAATATGTAAAGGGAAAGAAGTGTGCATAAGAAATATGTAAAGGGAAAGAAGTGTGCATAAGAAATATGTAAAGGGAAAGAAGTGTGCATAAGAAATATGTAAAGGGAAAGAAGTGTGCATAAGAAATATGTAAAGGGAAAGAAGTGTGCATACAAAATATGTAAAGTGAAAGAAGTGTGCATAAGAAATATGTAAATGGAAAGAAGTGTGCATAAGAAATATGTAAAGGGAAAGAAGTGTGCATAAGAAATATGTAAAGGGAAAGAAGTGTGCATAAGAAATATGTAAAGGGAAAGAAGTGTGCATAAGAAATATGTAAAGGGAAAGAAGTGTGCATAAGAAATATGTAAAAGAAAAGAAGTGTGCATAAGAAATATGTAAAGGGAAAGAAGTGTGCATAAGAAATATGTAAAGGGAAAGAAGTGTGCATAAGAAATATGTAAAGGGAAAGAAGTGTGCATAAGAAATATGTAAAGGGAAAGAAGTGTGCATAATAAATATGTAAAGGGAAAGAAGTGTGCATAAGAAATATGTAAAGGGAAAGAAGTGTGCATAAGAAATATGTAAAGGGAAAGAAGTGTGCATAAGAAATATGTAAAGGGAAAGAAGTGTGCATAAGAAATATGTAAAGGGAAAGAAGTGTGCATAAGAAATATGTAAAGGGAAAGAAGTGTGCATAAGAAATATGTAAAGGGAAAGAAGTGTGCATAAGAAATATGTAAAGGGAAAGAAGTGTGCATAAGAAATATGTAAAGGGAAAGAAGTGTGCATAAGAAATATGTAAAGGGAAAGAAGTGTGCATAAGAAATAAACACATGATGTGGGAACAAGCCCTCGAGTTAAATATGTAAAGGGAAAGAAGTGTGCATAAGAAATATGTAAAGGGAAAGAAGTGTGCATAAGAAATATGTAAAGGGAAAGAAGTGTGCATAAGAAATAAACACATGATGTGGGAACAAGCCCTCGAGTTAAATATGTAAAGGGAAAGAAGTGTGCATAAGAAATATGTAAAGGGAAAGAAGTGTGCATAAGAAATATGTAAAGGGAAAGAAGTGTGCATAAGAAATATGTAAAGGGAAAGAAGTGTGCATAAGAAATATGTAAAGGGAAAGAAGTGTGCATAAGAAATATGTAAAGGGAAAGAAGTGTGCATAAGAAATATGTAAAGGGAAAGAAGTGTGCATAAGAAATATGTAAAGGGAAAAAAGTGTGCATAAGAAATATGTAAAGGGAAAGAAGTGTGCATAAGAAATATGTAAAGGGAAAGAAGTGTGCATAAGAAATATTTAAAGGGAAAGAAGTGTGCATAATAAATATGTAAAGGGAAAGAAGTGTGCATAAGAAATATGTAAAGAGAAAGAAGTGTGCATAAGAAATATGTAAAGGGAAAGAAGTGTGCATAAGAAATATGTAAAGGGAAAGAAGTGTGCATAAGAAATATGTAAAGGGAAAGAAGTGTGCATAAGAAATATGTAAAGGGAAAGAAGTGTGCATAAGAAATATGTAAAGGGAAAGAAGTGTGCATAAGAAATATGTAAAGGGAAAGAAGTGTGCATAAGAAATATGTAAAGGGAAAGAAGTGTGCATAAGAAATATGTAAAGGGAAAGAAGTGTGCATAAGAAATATGTAAAGGGAAAGAAGTGTGCATAAGAAATATGTAAATGGAAAGAAGTGTGCATAAGAAATATGTAAATGGAAAGAAGTGTGCATAAGAAATAATAAAGGGAAAGAAGTGTGCATAAGAAATATGTAAAGGGAAATAAATGTGCATACGAAATATGTAAAGGGAAAGAAGTGTGCATAAGAAATATGTAAAGGGAAAGAAGTGTGCATAAGAAATATGTAAAGAGAAAGAAGTGTGCATAAGAAATATGTAAAGGGAAAGAAGTGTGCATAAGAAATATGTAAAGGGAAAGAAGTGTGCATAAGAAATATGTAAAGGGAAAGAAGTGTGCATAAGAAATATGTAAAGGGAAATAAGTGTGCATAAGAAATATGTAAAGGGAAAGAAGTGTGCATAAGAAATATGTAAAGGGAAAGAAGTGTGCATAAGAAATATGTAAAGGGAAAGAAGTGTGCATAAGAAATATGTAAAGGGAAAGAAGTGTGCATAAGAAATATGTAAAGGGAAAGAAGTGTGCATAAGAAATATGTAAAGGGAAAGAAGTGTGCATAAGAAATATGTAAAGGGAAAGAAGTGTGCATAAGAAATATGTAAAGGGAAAGAAGTGTGCATAAGAAATATGTAAAGGGAAAGAAGTGTGCATAAGAAATATGTAAAGGGAAAGAAGTGTGCATAATAAATATGTAAAGGGAAAGAAGTGTGCATAAGAAATATGTAAAGGGAAAGAAGTGTGCATAAGAAATATGTAAAGGGAAAGAAGTGTGCATAAGAAATATGTAAAGGGAAAGAAGTGTGCATAAGAAATATGTAAAGGGAAAGAAGTGTGCATAAGAAATATGTAAAGGGAAAGAAGTGTGCATAAGAAATATGTAAAGGGAAAGAAGTGTGCATAAGAAATATGTAAAGGGAAAGAAGTGTGCATAAGAAATATGTAAAGGGAAAGAAGTGTGCATAAGAAATATGTAAAGGGAAAGAAGTGTGCATAAGAAATATGTAAAGGGAAAGAAGTGTGCATAAGAAATATGTAAAGGGAAAGAAGTGTGCATAAGAAATATGTAAAGGGAAAGAAGTGTGCATAAGAAATATGTAAAGGGAAAGAAGTGTGCATAAGAAATATGTAAAGGGAAAGAAGTGTGCATAAGAAATATGTAAAGGGAATGAAGTGTGCATAAGAAATATGTAAAGGGAAAGAAGTGTGCATAAGAAATATGTAAAGGGAAAGAAGTGTGCATAAGAAATATGTAAAGGGAAAGAAGTGTGCATAAGAAATATGTAAAGGGAAAGAAGTGTGCATGAGAAATATGTAAAGGGAAAGAAGTGTGCATAAGAAATATGTAAAGGGAAAGAAGTGTGCATGAGAAATATGTAAAGGGAAAGAAGTGTGCATAAGAAATATGTAAAGGGAAAGAAGTGTGCATAAGAAATATGTAAAGGGAAAGAAGTGTGCATAAGAAATAAGACACATGATGTAGGGAACAAGTGCCTAGAGTTAAATATGTAAAGGGAAAGAAGTGTGCATAAGAAATATGTAAGGGAAGAGGAAGAGTGCATAAGAAATATGTAAAGGGAAAGAAGTGTGCATAAGAAATATTGTAAAGGGGAAAGAAGTGTGCATAAGAAATATGTAAAGGGAAAGAAGTGTGCATAAGAAATATGTAAAGGAAAGAAGTGTGCATAAGAAATATGTAAAGGGAAAGAAGTGTGCATAAGAAATATGTAAAGGAAAGAAGTGTGCATAAGAAATATGTAAAGGGAAAGAAGTGTGCATAAGAAATATGTAAAGGGAAAGAAGTGTGCATAAGAAATATGTAAAGGGAAAGAAGTGTGCATAAGAAATAAGACAATGATGTGGGACAAGCCTCGAGTTAAATATGTAAAGGGAAAGAAGTGTGCATAAGAAATATGTAAAGGGAAAGAAGTGTGCATAAGAAAAAATAATAAAGGGAAAGAAGTGTGCATAAAAATATGTAAAGGGAAAGAAGTGTGCATAAGAAATATGTAAAGGGAAAGAAGTGTGCATAAGAAATATGTAAAGGGAAAGAAGTGTGCATAAGAAATATGTAAAGGGAAAGAAGTGTGCATAAGAAATGTGTAAAGGGAAAGAAGTGTGCATAAGAAATATGTAAAGGGAAAGAAGTGTGCATAAGAAATATGTAAAGGGAAAGAAGTGTGCATAAGAAATATGTAAAGGGAAAGAAGTGTGCATAAGAAATATGTAAAGGGAAAGAAGTGTGCATAAGAAATATGTAAAGGGAAAGAAGTGTGCATAAGAAATATGTAAAGGGAAAGAAGTGTGCATAAGAAATATGTAAAGGGAAAGAAGTGTGCATAAGAAATATGTAAAGGGAAAGAAGTGTGCATAAGAAATATGTAAAGGGAAAGAAGTGTGCATAAGAAATATGTAAAGGGAAAGAAGTGTGCATACGAAATATGTAAAGGGAAAGAAGTGTGCATAAGAAATATGTAAAGGGAATGAAGTGTGCATAAGAAATATGTAAAGGGAAAGAAGTGTGCATAAGAAATATGTAAAGGGAAAGAAGTGTGCATAAGAAATATGTAAAGGGAAAGAAGTGTGCATAAGAAATATGTAAAGGGAAAGAAGTGTGCATGAGAAATATGTAAAGGGAAAGAAGTGTGCATAAGAAATATGTAAAGGGAAAGAAGTGTGCATGAGAAATATGTAAAGGGAAAGAAGTGTGCATAAGAAATATGTAAAGGGAAAGAAGTGTGCATAAGAAATATGTAAAGGGAAAGAACTGTGCATAAGAAATATGTAAAGGGAAAGAAGTGTGCATAAGAAATAAACACATGATGTGGGAACAAGCCCTCGAGTTAAATATGTAAAGGGAAAGAAGTGTGCATAAGAAATAAACACATGATGTGGGAACAAGCCCTCGAGTTAAATATGTAAAGGGAAAGAAGTGTGCATAAGAAATATGTAAAGGGAAAGAAGTGTGCATAAGAAATATGTAAAGGGAAAGAAGTGTGCATAAGAAATATGTAAAGAGAAAGAAGTGTGCATAAGAAATATGTAAAGGGAAAAAAGTGTGCATAAGAAATATGTAAAGGAAAAAGAGTGTGCATAAGAAATATGTAAAGGGAAAGAAGTGTGCATAAGAAATATGTAAAGGGAAAGAAGTGTGCATAAGAAATATGTAAAGGGAAAGAAGTGTGCATAAGAAATAAACACATGATGTCGGGACAAGCCCTCGAGTTAAATATGTAAAGGGAAAGAAGTGTGCATAAGAAATAATAAAGGGAAAGAAGTGTGCATAAAAATATGTAAAGGGAAAGAAGTGTGCATAAGAAATATGTAAAGGGAAAGAAGTGTGCATAAGAAATATGTAAAGGGAAAGAAGTGTGCATAAGAAATATGTAAAGGGAAAGAAGTGTGCATAAGAAATATGTAAAGGGAAAGAAGTGTGCATAAGAAATATGTAAAGGGAAAGAAGTGTGCATAAGAAATATGTAAAGGGAAAGAAGTGTGCATAAGAAATATGTAAAGGGAAAGAAGTGTGCATAAGAAATATGTAAAGGGAAAGAAGTGTGCATAAGAAATATGTAAAGGGAAAGAAGTGTGCATAAGAAATATGTAAAGGGAAAGAAGTGTGCATAAGAAATATGTAAAGGGAAATAAGTGTGCATAAGAAATATGTAATGGGAAAGAAGTGTGCATAAGAAATATGTAAAGGGAAAGAAGTGTGCATAAGAAATATGTAAAGGGAAAGAAGTGTGCATAAGAAATATGTAAAGGGAAAGAAGTGTGCATAAGAAATATGTAAAGGGAAAGAAGTGTGCATAAGAAATATGTAAAGGGAAAGAAGTGTGCATAAGAAATATGTAAAGGGAAAGAAGTGTGCATAAGAAATATGTAAAGGGAAAGAAGTGTGCATGAGAAATATGTAAAGGGAAAGAAGTGTGCATAAGAAATATGTAAAGGGAAAGAAGTGTGCATAAGAAATATGTAAAGGGAAAGAAGTGTGCATAAGAAATATGTAAAGGGAAAGAAGTGTGCATACGAAATAAACACATGATGTGGGAACAAGCCCTCGAGTTAAATATGTAAAGGGAAAGTAGTGTGCATAAGAAATAAACACATGATGTGGGAACAAGCCCTCGAGTTAAATATGTAAAGGGAAAGAAGTGTGCATAAGAAATATGTAAAGGGAAAGAAGTGTGCATAAGAAATATGTAAAGGGAAAGAAGTGTGCATAAGAAATATGTAAAGGGAAAGAAGTGTGCATATGAAATATGTAAAGGGAAAGAAGTGTGCATAAGAAATATGTAAAGGGAAAGAAGTGTGCATAAGAAATATGTAAAGGGAAAGAAGTGTGCATAAGAAATATGTAAAGGGAAAGAAGTGTGCATAAGAAATATGTAAAGGGAAAGAAGTGTGCATAAGAAATATGTAAAGGGAAAGAAGTGTGCATATGAAATATGTAAAGGGAAAGAAGTGTGCATAAGAAATATGTAAAGGGAAAGAAGTGTGCATAAGAAATATGTAAAGGGAAAGAAGTGTGCATAAGAAATATGTAAAGGGAAAGAAGTGTGCATAAGAAATATGTAAAGGGAAAGAAGTGTGCATAAGAAATATGTAAAGGGAAAGAAGTGTGCATAAGAAATATGTAAAGGGAAAGAAGTGTGCATAAGAAATATGTAAAGGGAAAGAAGTGTGCATAAGAAATATGTAAAGGGAAAGAAGTGTGCATAAGAAATATGTAAAGGGAAATAAGTGTGCATAAGAAATATGTAATGGGAAAGAAGTGTGCATAAGAAATATGTAAAGGGAAAGAAGTGTGCATAAGAAATATGTAAAGGGAAAGAAGTGTGCATAAGAAATATGTAAAGGGAAAGAAGTGTGCATAAGAAATATGTAAAGGGAAAGAAGTGTGCATAAGAAATATGTAAAGGGAAAGAAGTGTGCATAAGAAATATGTAAAGGGAAAGAAGTGTGCATAAGAAATATGTAAAGGGAAAGAAGTGTGCATGAGAAATATGTAAAGGGAAAGAAGTGTGCATAAGAAATATGTAAAGGGAAAGAAGTGTGCATAAGAAATATGTAAAGGGAAAGAAGTGTGCATAAGAAATATGTAAAGGGAAAGAAGTGTGCATACGAAATAAACACATGATGTGGGAACAAGCCCTCGAGTTAAATATGTAAAGGGAAAGTAGTGTGCATAAGAAATAAACACATGATGTGGGAACAAGCCCTCGAGTTAAATATGTAAAGGGAAAGAAGTGTGCATAAGAAATATGTAAAGGGAAAGAAGTGTGCATAAGAAATATGTAAAGGGAAAGAAGTGTGCATAAGAAATATGTAAAGGGAAAGAAGTGTGCATATGAAATATGTAAAGGGAAAGAAGTGTGCATAAGAAATATGTAAAGGGAAAGAAGTGTGCATAAGAAATATGTAAAGGGAAAGAAGTGTGCATAAGAAATATGTAAAGGGAAAGAAGTGTGCATAAGAAATATGTAAAGGGAAAGAAGTGTGCATAAGAAATATGTAAAGGGAAAGAAGTGTGCATATGAAATATGTAAAGGGAAAGAAGTGTGCATAAGAAATATGTAAAGGGAAAGAAGTGTGCATAAGAAATATGTAAAGGGAAAGAAGTGTGCATAAGAAATATGTAAAGGGAAAGAAGTGTGCATAAGAAATATGTAAAGGGAAAGAAGTGTGCATAAGAAATATGTAAAGGGAAAGAAGTGTGCATAAGAAATATGTAAAGGGAAAGAAGTGTGCATAAGAAATATGTAAAGGGAAAGAAGTGTGCATAAGAAATATGTAAAGGGAAAGAAGTGTACATAAGAAATAAACACATGATGTGGGAACAAGCCCTCGAGTTAAATATGTAAAGGGAAAGAAGTGTGCATAAGAAATATGTAAAGGGAATGAAGTGTGCATAAGAAATATGTAAAGGGAAAGAAGTGTGCATAAGAAATATGTAAAGGGAAAGAAGTGTGCATAAGAAATATGTAAAGGGAAAGAAGTGTGCATAAGAAATATGTAAAGGGAAAGAAGTGTGCATGAGAAATATGTAAAGGGAAAGAAGTGTGCATAAGAAATATGTAAAGGGAAAGAAGTGTGCATGAGAAATATGTAAAGGGAAAGAAGTGTGCATAAGAAATATGTAAAGGGAAAGAAGTGTGCATAAGAAATATGTAAAGGGAAAGAACTGTGCATAAGAAATATGTAAAGGGAAAGAAGTGTGCATAAGAAATAAACACATGATGTGGGAACAAGCCCTCGAGTTAAATATGTAAAGGGAAAGAAGTGTGCATAAGAAATAAACACATGATGTGGGAACAAGCCCTCGAGTTAAATATGTAAAGGGAAAGAAGTGTGCATAAGAAATATGTAAAGGGAAAGAAGTGTGCATAAGAAATATGTAAAGGGAAAGAAGTGTGCATAAGAAATATGTAAAGAGAAAGAAGTGTGCATAAGAAATATGTAAAGGGAAAAAAGTGTGCATAAGAAATATGTAAAGGAAAAAGAGTGTGCATAAGAAATATGTAAAGGGAAAGAAGTGTGCATAAGAAATATGTAAAGGGAAAGAAGTGTGCATAAGAAATATGTAAAGGGAAAGAAGTGTGCATAAGAAATAAACACATGATGTCGGGACAAGCCCTCGAGTTAAATATGTAAAGGGAAAGAAGTGTGCATAAGAAATAATAAAGGGAAAGAAGTGTGCATAAAAATATGTAAAGGGAAAGAAGTGTGCATAAGAAATATGTAAAGGGAAAGAAGTGTGCATAAGAAATATGTAAAGGGAAAGAAGTGTGCATAAGAAATATGTAAAGGGAAAGAAGTGTGCATAAGAAATATGTAAAGGGAAAGAAGTGTGCATAAGAAATATGTAAAGGGAAAGAAGTGTGCATAAGAAATATGTAAAGGGAAAGAAGTGTGCATAAGAAATATGTAAAGGGAAAGAAGTGTGCATAAGAAATATGTAAAGGGAAAGAAGTGTGCATAAGAAATATGTAAAGGGAAAGAAGTGTGCATAAGAAATATGTAAAGGGAAAGAAGTGTGCATAAGAAATATGTAAAGGGAAATAAGTGTGCATAAGAAATATGTAATGGGAAAGAAGTGTGCATAAGAAATATGTAAAGGGAAAGAAGTGTGCATAAGAAATATGTAAAGGGAAAGAAGTGTGCATAAGAAATATGTAAAGGGAAAGAAGTGTGCATAAGAAATATGTAAAGGGAAAGAAGTGTGCATAAGAAATATGTAAAGGGAAAGAAGTGTGCATAAGAAATATGTAAAGGGAAAGAAGTGTGCATAAGAAATATGTAAAGGGAAAGAAGTGTGCATGAGAAATATGTAAAGGGAAAGAAGTGTGCATAAGAAATATGTAAAGGGAAAGAAGTGTGCATAAGAAATATGTAAAGGGAAAGAAGTGTGCATAAGAAATATGTAAAGGGAAAGAAGTGTGCATACGAAATAAACACATGATGTGGGAACAAGCCCTCGAGTTAAATATGTAAAGGGAAAGTAGTGTGCATAAAAAATAAACACATGATGTGGGAACAAGCCCTCGAGTTAAATATGTAAAGGGAAAGAAGTGTGCATAAGAAATATGTAAAGGGAAAGAAGTGTGCATAAGAAATATGTAAAGGGAAATAAGTGTGCATAAGAAATATGTAAAGGGAAAGAAGTGTGCATATGAAATATGTAAAGGGAAAGAAGTGTGCATAAGAAATATGTAAAGGGAAAGAAGTGTGCATAAGAAATATGTAAAGGGAAAGAAGTGTGCATAAGAAATATGTAAAGGGAAAGAAGTGTGCATAAGAAATATGTAAAGGGAAAGAAGTGTGCATAAGAAATATGTAAAGGGAAAGAAGTGTGCATATGAAATATGTAAAGGGAAAGAAGTGTGCATAAGAAATATGTAAAGGGAAAGAAGTGTGCATAAGAAATATGTAAAGGGAAAGAAGTGTGCATAAGAAATATGTAAAGGGAAAGAAGTGTGCATAAGAAATATGTAAAGGGAAAGAAGTGTGCATAAGAAATATGTAAAGGGAAAGAAGTGTGCATAAGAAATATGTAAAGGGAAAGAAGTGTGCATAAGAAATATGTAAAGGGAAAGAAGTGTGCATAAGAAATATGTAAAGGGAAAGAAGTGTGCATAAGAAATATGTAAAGGGAAATAAGTGTGCATAAGAAATATGTAATGGGAAAGAAGTGTGCATAAGAAATATGTAAAGGGAAAGAAGTGTGCATAAGAAATATGTAAAGGGAAAGAAGTGTGCATAAGAAATATGTAAAGGGAAAGAAGTGTGCATAAGAAATATGTAAAGGGAAAGAAGTGTGCATAAGAAATATGTAAAGGGAAAGAAGTGTGCATAAGAAATATGTAAAGGGAAAGAAGTGTGCATAAGAAATATGTAAAGGGAAAGAAGTGTGCATGAGAAATATGTAAAGGGAAAGAAGTGTGCATAAGAAATATGTAAAGGGAAAGAAGTGTGCATAAGAAATATGTAAAGGGAAAGAAGTGTGCATAAGAAATATGTAAAGGGAAAGAAGTGTGCATACGAAATAAACACATGATGTGGGAACAAGCCCTCGAGTTAAATATGTAAAGGGAAAGTAGTGTGCATAAGAAATAAACACATGATGTGGGAACAAGCCCTCGAGTTAAATATGTAAAGGGAAAGAAGTGTGCATAAGAAATATGTAAAGGGAAAGAAGTGTGCATAAGAAATATGTAAAGGGAAAGAAGTGTGCATAAGAAATATGTAAAGGGAAAGAAGTGTGCATATGAAATATGTAAAGGGAAAGAAGTGTGCATAAGAAATATGTAAAGGGAAAGAAGTGTGCATAAGAAATATGTAAAGGGAAAGAAGTGTGCATAAGAAATATGTAAAGGGAAAGAAGTGTGCATAAGAAATATGTAAAGGGAAAGAAGTGTGCATAAGAAATATGTAAAGGGAAAGAAGTGTGCATATGAAATATGTAAAGGGAAAGAAGTGTGCATAAGAAATATGTAAAGGGAAAGAAGTGTGCATAAGAAATATGTAAAGGGAAAGAAGTGTGCATAAGAAATATGTAAAGGGAAAGAAGTGTGCATAAGAAATATGTAAAGGGAAAGAAGTGTGCATAAGAAATATGTAAAGGGAAAGAAGTGTGCATAAGAAATATGTAAAGGGAAAGAAGTGTGCATAAGAAATATGTAAAGGGAAAGAAGTGTGCATAAGAAATATGTAAAGGGAAAGAAGTGTACATAAGAAATAAACACATGATGTGGGAACAAGCCCTCGAGTTAAATATGTAAAGGGAAAGAAGTGTGCATAAGAAATATGTAAAGGGAAACAAGTGTGCATAAGAAATATGTAAAGGAAAAGAAGTGTGCATAAGAAATATGTAAAGGGAAAGAAGTGTGCATAAGAAATATGTAAAGGGAAAAAAGTGTGCATAAGAAATATGTAAAGGGAAAGAAGTGTGCATAAGAAATATGTAAAGGGAAAGAAGTGTGCATAAGAAATATGTAAAGGGAAAGAAGTGTGCATAAGAAATGTGTAAAGGGAAAGAAGTGTGCATAAGAAATATGTAAAGGGAAAGAAGTGTGCATAAGAATATGTAAAGGGAAAGAAGTGTGCATAAGAAATATGTAAAGGGAAAGAAGTGTGCATAAGAAATATGTAAAGGGAAAGAAGTGTGCATAAGAAATATGTAAAGGGAAAGAAGTGTGCATAAGAAATATGTAAAGGGAAAAAAGTGTGCATAAGAAATATGTAAAGGGAAAGAAGTGTGCATAAGAAATATGTAAAGGGAAAGAAGTGTGCATAAGAAATATGTAAAGGGAAAGAAGTGTGCATAAGAAATGTGTAAAGGGAAAGAAGTGTGCATAAGAAATATGTAAAGGGAAAGAAGTGTGCATAAGAAATATGTAAAGGGAAAGAAGTGTGCATAAGAAATATGTAAAGGGAAAGAAGTGTGCATAAGAAATATGTAAAGGGAAAGAAGTGTGCATAAGAAATATGTAAAGGGAAAGAAGTGTGCATAAGAAATATGTAAAGGGAAAGAAGTGTGCATAAGAAATATGTAAAGGGAAAGAAGTGTGCATAAGAAATATGTAAAGGGAAAGAAGTGTGCATAAGAAATATGTAAAGGGAAATAAGTGTGCATAAGAAATATGTAAAGGGAAAGAAGTGTGCATAAGAAATATGTAAAGGGAAAGAAGTGTGCATAAGAAATATGTAAAGGGAATGAAGTGTGCATAAGAAATATGTAAAGGGAAAGAAGTGTGCATAAGAAATATGTAAAGGGAAAGAAGTGTGCATAAGAAATATGTAAAGGGAAAGAAGTGTGCATAAGAAATATGTAAAGGGAAAGAAGTGTGCATGAGAAATATGTAAAGGGAAAGAAGTGTGCATAAGAAATATGTAAAGGGAAAGAAGTGTGCATGAGAAATATGTAAAGGGAAAGAAGTGTGCATAAGAAATATGTAAAGGGAAAGAAGTGTGCATAAGAAATATGTAAAGGGAAAGAAGTGTGCATAAGAAATATGTAAAGGGAAAGAAGTGTGCATAAGAAATAAACACATGATGTGGGAACAAGCCCTCGAGTTAAATATGTAAAGGGAAAGAAGTGTGCATAAGAAATAAACACATGATGTGGGAACAAGCCCTCGAGTTAAATATGTAAAGGGAAAGAAGTGTGCATAAGAAATATGTAAAGGGAAAGAAGTGTGCATAAGAAATATGTAAAGGGAAAGAAGTGTGCATAAGAAATATGTAAAGAGAAAGAAGTGTGCATAAGAAATATGTAAAGGGAAAAAAGTGTGCATAAGAAATATGTAAAGGAAAAGAAGTGTGCATAAGAAATATGTAAAGGGAAAGAAGTGTGCATAAGAAATATGTAAAGGGAAAGAAGTGTGCATAAGAAATATGTAAAGGGAAAGAAGTGTGCATAAGAAATAAACACATGATGTCGGGACAAGCCCTCGAGTTAAATATGTAAAGGGAAAGAAGTGTGCATAAGAAATAATAAAGGGAAAGAAGTGTGCATAAAAATATGTAAAGGGAAAGAAGTGTGCATAAGAAATATGTAAAGGGAAAGAAGTGTGCATAAGAAATATGTAAAGGGAAAGAAGTGTGCATAAGAAATATGTAAAGGGAAAGAAGTGTGCATAAGAAATATGTAAAGGGAAAGAAGTGTGCATAAGAAATATGTAAAGGGAAAGAAGTGTGCATAAGAAATATGTAAAGGGAAAGAAGTGTGCATAAGAAATATGTAAAGGGAAAGAAGTGTGCATAAGAAATATGTAAAGGGAAAGAAGTGTGCATGAGAAATATGTAAAGGGAAAGAAGTGTGCATAAGAAATATGTAAAGGGAAAGAAGTGTGCATGAGAAATATGTAAAGGGAAAGAAGTGTGCATAAGAAATATGTAAAGGGAAAGAAGTGTGCATAAGAAATATGTAAAGGGAAAGAAGTGTGCATAAGAAATATGTAAAGGGAAAGAAGTGTGCATAAGAAATAAACACATGATGTGGGAACAAGCCCTCGTGTTAAATATGTAAAGGGAAAGAAGTGTGCATAAGAAATAAACACATGATGTGGGAACAAGCCCTCGAGTTAAATATGTAAAGGGAAAGAAGTGTGCATAAGAAATATGTAAAGGGAAAGAAGTGTGCATAAGAAATATGTAAAGGGAAAGAAGTGTGCATAAGAAATATGTAAAGATAAAGAAGTGTGCATAAGAAATATGTAAAGGGAAAAAAGTGTGCATAAGAAATATGTAAAGGAAAAGAAGTGTGCATAAGAAATGTGTAAAGGGAAAGAAGTGTGCATAAGAAATATGTAAAGGGAAAGAAGTGTGCATAAGAAATATGTAAAGGGAAAGAAGTGTGCATAAGAAATAAACACATGATGTCGGGACAAGCCCTCGAGTTAAATATGTAAAGGGAAAGAAGTGTGCATAAGAAATAATAAAGGGAAAGAAGTGTGCATAAAAATATGTAAAGGGACAGAAGTGTGCATAAGAAATATGTAAAGGGAAAGAAGTGTGCATAAGAAATATGTAAAGGGAAAGAAGTGTGCATAAGAAATATGTAAAGGGAAAGAAGTGTGCATAAGAAATATGTAAAGGGAAAGAAGTGTGCATAAGAAATATGTAAAGGGAAAGAAGTGTGCATAAGAAATATGTAAAGGGAAAGAAGTGTGCATAAGAAATATGTAAAGGGAAAGAAGTGTGCATAATAAATATGTAAAGGGAAAGAAGTGTGCATAAGAAAT
Organism: Crossaster papposus; assembly: GCA_037893245.1. Taxonomy (NCBI): domain Eukaryota; kingdom Metazoa; phylum Echinodermata; class Asteroidea; order Velatida; family Solasteridae; genus Crossaster; species Crossaster papposus. The sequence continues at coordinate 29,349 of JBAIAA010001076.1, forward strand.
ATGTAAAGGGAAAGAAGTGTGCATAAGAAATATGTAAAGGGAAAGAAGTGTGCATAAGAAATATGTAAAGGGAAAGAAGTGTGCATAAGAAATATGTAAAGAGAAAGAAGTGTGCATAAGAAATATGTAAAGGGAAAGAAGTGTGCATAGGAAATATGTAAAGGAAAAGAAGTGTGCATAAGAAATATGTAAAGGGAAAGAAGTGTGCATAAGAAATATGTAAAGGGAAAGAAGTGTGCATAAGAAATATGTAAAGGGAAAGAAGTGTGCATAAGAAATATGTAAAGGGAAAGAAGTGTGCATAAGAAATATGTAAAGGGAAAGAAATGTGCATAAGAAATATGTAAAAGGAAAGAAGTGTGCATAAGAAATATGTAAAGGGAAAGAGGTGTGCATAAGAAATATGTAAAGGGAAAGAAGTGTGCATAAGAAATATGTAAAGGGGAAGAAGTGTGCATAAGAAATATGTAAAGGGAATAGAAGTGTGCATAAGAAATATGTAAAGGGAAAGAAGTGTGCATAAGAAATATGTAAAGGGAAAGAAGTGTGCATAAGAAATATGTAAAGGGAAAGAAGTGTGCATAAGAAATATGTAAAGGGAAAGAAGTGTGCATAAGAAATATGTAAAGGGAAAGAAGTGTGCATAAGAAATATGTAAAGGGAAAGAAGTGTGCATAAGAAATATGTAAAGGGAAAGAAGTGTGCATAAGAAATATGTAAAGGGAAAGAAGTGTGCACAAGAAATATGTAAAGGGAAAGAAGTGTGCACAAGAAATATGTAAATGGAAAGAAGTGTGCATAAGAAATATGTAAAGGGAAAGAAGTGTGCATAAGAAATATGTAAAGGGAAAGAAGTGTGCATAAGAAATATGTAAAGGGAAAGAAGTGTGCATAAGAAATATGTAAAGGGAAAGAAGTGTGCATAAGAAATATGTAAAGGGAAAGAAGTGTGCATAAGAAATATGTAAAGGGAAAGAAGTGTGCATAAGAAATATGTAAAGGGAAAGAAGTGTGCATAAGAAATATGTAAAGGGAAAGAAGTGTGCATAAGAAATATGTAAAGGGAAAGAAGTGTGCATAAGAAATATGTAAAGGGAAAGAAGTGTGCATAAGAAATATGTAAAGGGAAAGAAGTGTGCATAAGAAATATGTAAAGGGAAAGAAGTGTGCATAAGAAATATGTAAAGGGAAAGAAGTGTGCATAAGAAATATGTAAAGGGAAAGAAGTGTGCATAAGAAATATGTAAAGGGAAAGAAGTGTGCATAAGAAATATGTAAAGGGAATGAAGTGTGCATAAGAAATATGTAAAGGGAAAGAAGTGTGCATAAGAAATATGTAAAGGGAAAGAAGTGTGCATAAGAAATATGTAAAGGGAAAGAAGTGTGCATAAGAAATATGTGAAGGGAAAGAAGTGTGCATAAGAAATATGTAAAGGGAAAGAAGTGTGCATAAGAAATATGTAAAGGGAAAGAAGTGTGCATGAGAAATATGTAAAGGGAAAGAAGTGTGCATAAGAAATATGTAAAGGGAAAGAAGTGTGCATAAGAAATATGTAAAGGGAAAGAAGTGTGCATAAGAAATATGTAAAGGGAAAGAAGTGTGCATAAGAAATATGTAAAGGGAAAGAAGTGTGCATAAGAAATATGTAAAGGGAAAGAAGTGTGCATAAGAAATATGTAAAGGGAAAGAAGTGTGCATAAGAAATAAACACATGATGTGGGAACAAGCCCTCGAGTTAAATATGTAAAGGGAAAGAAGTGTGCATAAGAAATAAACACATGATGTGGGAACAAGCCCTCGAGTTAAATATGTAAAGGGAAAGAAGTGTGCATAAGAAATAAACACATGATGTGGGAACAAGCCCTCGAGTTAAATATGTAAAGGGAAAGAAGTGTGCATAAGAAATATGTAAAGGGAAAGAAGTGTGCATAAGAAATATGTAAAGGGAAAGAAGTGTGCATAAGAAATATGTAAAGGGAAAGAAGTGTGCATAAGAAATATGTAAAGGGAAAGAAGTGTGCATAAGAAATATGTAAAGGAAAAGAAGTGTGCATAAGAAATATGTAAAGGGAAAGAAGTGTGCATAAGAAATATGTAAAGGGAAAGAAGTGTGCATAAGAAATATGTAAAGGGAAAGAAGTGTGCATAAGAAATAAACACATGATGTCGGGACAAGCCCTCGAGTTAAATATGTAAAGGGAAAGAAGTGTGCATAAGAAATAATAAAGGGAAAGAAGTGTGCATAAAAATATGTAAAGGGAAAGAAGTGTGCATAAGAAATATGTAAAGGGAAAGAAGTGTGCATAAGAAATATGTAAAGGGAAAGAAGTGTGCATAAGAAATATGTAAAGGGAAAGAAGTGTGCATAAGAAATATGTAAAGGGAAAGAAGTGTGCATAAGAAATATGTAAAGGGAAAGAAGTGTGCATAAGAAATATGTAAAGGGAAAGAAGTGTGCATAAGAAATAGGTAAAGGGAAAGAAGTGTGCATAAGAAATAGGTAAAGGGAAAGAAGTGTGCATAAGAAATATGTAAAGGGAAAGAAGTGTGCATAAGAAATATGTAAAGGGAAAGAAGTGTGCATAAGAAATATGTAAAGGGAAAGAAGTGTGCATAAGAAATATGTAAAGGGAAAAAAGTGTGCATAAGAAATATGTAAAGGGAAAGAAGTGTGCATAAGAAATAGGTAAAGGGAAAGAAGTGTGCATAAGAAATAGGTAAAGGGAAAGAAGTGTGCATAAGAAATATGTAAAGAGAAAGAAGTGTGCATAAGAAATATGTAAAGGGAAAGAAGTGTGCATAAGAAATATGTAAAGGGAAAGAAGTGTGCATAAGAAATATGTAAAGGGAAAAAAGTGTGCATAAGAAATATGTAAAGGGAAAGAAGTGTGCATAAGAAATATGTAAAGGGAAAGAAGTGTGCATAAGAAATATGTAAAGGGAAAGAAGTGTGCATAATAAATATGTAAAGGGAAAGAAGTGTGCATAAGAAATATGTAAAGGGAAAGAAGTGTGCATGAGAAATATGTAAAGGGAAAGAAGTGTGCATAAGAAATATGTAAAGGGAAAGAGGTGTGCATAAGGAATATGTAAAGGGAAAGAAGTGTGCATAAGAAATATGTAAAGGGAAAGAAGTGTGCATAAGAAATATGTAAAGGGAAAGAAGTGTGCATAAGAAATATGTAAAGGGAAAGAAGTGTGCATAAGAAATATGTAAAGGGAAAGAAGTGTGCATAAGAAATATGTAAAGGAAAAGAAGTGTGCACAAGAAATATGTAAAGGGAAAGAAGTGTGCATAAGAAATATGTAAAGGGAAAGAAGTGTGCATAAGAAATATGTAAAGGGAAAGAAGTGTGCATAAGAAATATGTAAAGGGAAAAAAGTGTGCATAAGAAATATGTAAAGGGAAAGAAGTGTGCATAAGAAATAGGTAAAGGGAAAGAAGTGTGCATAAGAAATAGGTAAAGGGAAAGAAGTGTGCATAAGAAATATGTAAAGGGAAAGAAGTGTGCATAAGAAATATGTAAAGGGAAAGAAGTGTGCATAAGAAATATGTAAAGGGAAAGAAGTGTGCATAAGAAATATGTAAAGGGAAAAAAGTGTGCATAAGAAATATGTAAAGGGAAAGAAGTGTGCATAAGAAATATGTAAAGGGAAAGAAGTGTGCATAAGAAATATGTAAAGGGAAAGAAGTGTGCATAATAAATATGTAAAGGGAAAGAAGTGTGCATAAGAAATATGTAAAGGGAAAGAAGTGTGCATGAGAAATATGTAAAGGGAAAGAAGTGTGCATAAGAAATATGTAAAGGGAAAGAGGTGTGCATAAGAAATATGTAAAGGGAAAGAAGTGTGCATAAGAAATATGTAAAGGGAAAGAAGTGTGCATAAGAAATATGTAAAGGGAAAGAAGTGTGCATAAGAAATATGTAAAGGGAAAGAAGTGTGCATAAGAAATATGTAAAGGGAAAGAAGTGTGCATAAGAAATATGTAAAGGGAAAGAAGTGTGCATAAGAAATATGTAAAGGGAAAGAAGTGTGCATAAGAAATAAACACATGATGTGGGAACAAGCCCTCGAGTTAAATATGTAAAGGGAAAGAAGTGTGCATAAGAAATAAACACATGATGTGGGAACAAGCCCTCGAGTTAAATATGTAAAGGGAAAGAAGTGTGCATAAGAAATATGTAAAGGGAAAGAAGTGTGCATAAGAAATATGTAAAGGGAAAGAAGTGTGCATAAGAAATATGTAAAGGGAAAGAAGTGTGCATAAGAAATATGTAAAGGGAAAGAAGTGTGCATAAGAAATATGTAAAGGAAAAGAAGTGTGCATAAGAAATATGTAAAGGGAAAGAAGTGTGCATAAGAAATATGTAAAGGGAAAGAAGTGTGCATAAGAAATATGTAAAGGGAAAGAAGTGTGCATAAGAAATAAACACATGATGTCGGGACAAGCCCTCGAGTTAAATATGTAAAGGGAAAGAAGTGTGCATTAAGAAATAATAAAGGGAAAGAAGTGTGCATAACAATATGTAAAGGGAAAGAAGTGTGCATAAGAAATATGTAAAGGGAAAGAAGTGTGCATAAGAAATATGTAAAGGGAAAGAAGTGTGCATAAGAAATAGGTAAAGGGAAAGAAGTGTGCATAAGAAATATGTAAAGGGAAAGAAGTGTGCATAAGAAATATGTAAAGGGAAAGAAGTGTGCATAAGAAATATGTAAAGGGAAAGAAGTGTGCATAAGGAATATGTAAAGGGAAAAAAGTGTGCATAAGAAATATGTAAAGGGAAAGAAGTGTGCATAAGAAATATGTAAAGGGAAAGAAGTGTGCATAAGAAATATGTAAAGGGAAAGAAGTGTGCATAATAAATATGTAAAGGGAAAGAAGTGTGCATAAGAAATATGTAAAGGGAAAGAAGTGTGCATAAGAAATATGTAAAGGGAAAGAAGTGTGCATAAGAAATATGTAAAGGGAAAGAAGTGTGCATAAGAAATATGTAAAGGGAAAGAAGTGTGCATAAGAAATATGTAAAGGGAAAGAAGTGTGCATAAGAAATATGTAAAGGGAACGAAGTGTGCATAAGAAATATGTAAAGGGAAAGAAGTGTGCATAAGAAATATGTAAAGGGAAAGAAGTGTGCATAAGAAATATGTAAAGGGAAAGAAGTGTGCATAAGAAATATGTAAAGGGAAAGAAGTGTGCATAAGAAATATGTAAAGGGAAAGAAGTGTGCATAAGAAATATGTAAAGGGAAAGAAGTGTGCATAAGAAATATGTAAAGGGAAAGAAGTGTGCATAAGAAATAAACACATGATGTGGGAACAAGCCCTCGAGTTAAATATGTAAAGGGAAAGAAGTGTGCATAAGAAATATGTAAAGGGAAAGAAGTGTGCATAAGAAATATGTAAAGGGAAAGAAGTGTGCATAAGAAATATGTAAAGGGAAAGAAGTGTGCATAAGAAATATGTAAAGGGAAAGAAGTGTGCATAAAAAATATGTAAAGGGAAAGAAGTGTGCATAAGAAATATGTAAAGGGAAAGAAGTGTGCATAAGAAATATGTAAAGGGAAAGAAGTGTGCATAAGAAATATGTAAAGGGAAAAGAAGTGTGCATAAGAAATATGTAAAGGGAAAGAAGTGTGCATAAGAAATATGTAAAGGGAATGAAGTGTGCATAAGAAATATGTAAAGGGAAAGAAGTGTGCATAAGAAATATGTAAAGGGAAAGAAGTGTGCATAAGAAATATGTAAAGGGAAAGAAGTGTGCATAAGAAATATGTAAAGGGAAAGAAGTGTGCATAAGAAATAAACACATGATGTGGGAACAAGCCCTCGAGTTAAATATGTAAAGGGAAAGAAGTGTGCATAAGAAATAAACACATGATGTGGGAACAAGCCCTCGAGTTAAATATGTAAAGGGAAAGAAGTGTGCATAAGAAATATGTAAAGGGAAAGAAGTGTGCATAAGAAATATGTAAAGGGAAAGAAGTGTGCATAAGAAATATGTAAAGGGAAAGAAGTGTGCATAAGAAATATGTAAAGGGAAAGAAGTGTGCATAAGAATTATGTAAAGGAAAAGAAGTGTGCATAAGAAATATGTAAAGGGAAAGAAGTGTGCATAAGAAATATGTAAAGGGAAAGAAGTGTGCATAAGAAATATGTAAAGGGAAAGAAGTGTGCATAAGAAATAAACACATGATGTCGGGACAAGCCCTCGAGTTAAATATGTAAAGGGAAAGAAGTGTGCATAAGAAATAATAAAGGGAAAGAAGTGTGCATAAAAATATGTAAAGGGAAAGAAGTGTGCATAAGAAATATGTAAAGGGAAAGAAGTGTGCATAAGAAATATGTAAAGGGAAAGAAGTGTGCATAAGAAATATGTAAAGAGAAAGAAGTGTGCATAAGAAATATGTAAAGGGAAAGAAGTGTGCATAAGAAATATGTAAAGGGAAAGAAGTGTACATAAGAAATATGTAAAGGAAAAGAAGTGTGCATAAGAAATATGTAAAGGGAAAGAGGTGTGCATAAGAAATATGTAAAGGGAAAGAAGTGTGCATAAGAAATATGTAAAGGGAAAGAAGTGTGCATAAGAAATAAACACATGATGTCGGGACAAGCCCTCGAGTTAAATATGTAAAGGGAAAGAAGTGTGCATAAGAAATAATAAAGAGAAAGAAGTGTGCATAAAAATATGTAAAGGGAAAGAAGTGTGCATAAAAATATGTAAAGGGAAAGAAGTGTGCATAAGAAATATGTAAAGGGAAAGAAGTGTGCATAAGAAATATGTAAAGGGAAAGAAGTGTGCATAAGAAATATGTAAAGGGAAAGAAGTGTGCATAAGAAATATGTAAAGGGAAAGAAGTGTGCATAAGAAATATGTAAAGGGAAAGAAGTGTGCATAATAAATATGTAAAGGAAAAGAAGTGTGCATAAGAAATATGTAAAGGGAAAGAAGTGTGCATAAGAAATATGTAAAGGGAAAGAAGTGTGCATAAGAAATATGTAAAGGGAAAGAAGTGTGCATAAGAAATATGTAAAGGGAAAGAAGTGTGCATAAGAAATAAACACATGATGTGGGAACAAGCCCTCGAGTTAAATATGTAAAGGGAAAGAAGTGTGCATAAGAAATATGTAAAGGGAAAGAAGTGTGCATAAGAAATATGTAAAGGGAAAGAAGTGTGCATAAGAAATATGTAAAGGGAAAGAAGTGTGCATAAGAAATATGTAAAGGGAAAGAAGTGTGCATAAGAAATATGTAAAGGGAAAGAAGTGTGCATAAGAAATATGTAAAGGGAATGAAGTGTGCATAAGAAATATGTAAAGGGAAAGAAGTGTGCATAAGAAATATGTAAAGGGAAAGAAGTGTGCATAAGAAATATGTAAAGGGAAAGAAGTGTGCATAAGAAATATGTAAAGGGAAAGAAGTGTGCATAAGAAATATGTAAAGGGAAAGAAGTGTGCATAAGAAATATGTAAAGGGAATGAAGTGTGCATAAGAAATATGTAAAGGGAAAGAAGTGTGCATAAGAAATATGTAAAGGGAAAGAAGTGTGCATGAGAAATATGTAAAGGGAAAGAAGTGTGCATAAGAAATATGTAAAGGGAAAGAAGTGTGCATAAGAAATATGTAAAGGGAAAGAAGTGTGCATAAGAAATATGTAAAGGGAAAGAAGTGTGCATAAGAAATATGTAAAGGGAAAGAAGTGTGCATAAGAAATATGTAAAGGGAAAGAAGTGTGCATAAGAAATATGTAAAGGGAAAGAAGTGTGCATAAGAAATATGTAAAGGGAAAGAAGTGTGCATAAGAAATATGTAAAGGGAAAGAAGTGTGCATAAGAAATAAACACATGATGTGGGAACAAGCCCTCGAGTTAAATATATAAAGGGAAAGAAGTGTGCATAAGAAATAAACACATGATGTGGGAACAAGCCCTCGAGTTAAATATGTAAAGGGAAAGAAGTGTGCATAAGAAATATGTAAAGGGAAAGAAGTGTGCATAAGAAATATGTAAAGGGAAAGAAGTGTGCATAAGAAATATGTAAAGGGAAAGAAGTGTGCATAAGAAATATGTAAAGGGAAAGAAGTGTGCATAAGAAATATGTAAAGGAAAAGAAGTGTGCATAAGAAATATGTAAAGGAAAAGAAGTGTGCATAAGAAATATGTAAAGGGAAAGAAGTGTGCATAAGAAATATGTAAAGGGAAAGAAGTGTGCATAAGAAATAAACACATGATGTCGGGACAAGCCCTCGAGTTAAATATGTAAAGGGAAAGAAGTGTGCATAAGAAATAATAAAGGGAAATAAGTGTGCATAAAAATATGTAAAGGGAAAGAAGTGTGCATAAGAAATATGTAAAGGGAAAGAAGTGTGCATAAGAAATATGTAAAGGGAAAGAAGTGTGCATAAGAAATATGTAAAGGGAAAGAAGTGTGCATAAGAAATATGTAAAGGGAAAGAAGTGTGCATAAGAAATATGTAAAGGGAAAGAAGTGTGCATAAGAAATAGGTAAAGGGAAAGAAGTGTGCATAAGAAATAGGTAAAGGGAAAGAAGTGTGCATAAGAAATATGTAAAGGGAAAGAAGTGTGCATAAGAAATATGTAAAGGGAAAGAAGTGTGCATAAGAAATATGTAAAGGGAAAGAAGTGTGCATAAGAAATATGTAAAGGGAAAAAAGTGTGCATAAGAAATATGTAAAGGGAAAGAAGTGTGCATAAGAAATATGTAAAGGGAAAGAAGTGTGCATAAGAAATATGTAAAGGGAAAGAAGTGTGCATAAGAAATATGTAAAGGGAAAGAAGTGTGCATAAGAAATATGTAAAGGGAAAGAAGTGTGCATAAGAAATATGTAAAGGGAAAGAAGTGTGCATAAGAAATAAACACATGATGTGGGAACAAGCCCTCAAGTTAAATATGTAAAGGGAAAGAAGTGTGCATAAGAAATAAACACATGATGTGGGAACAAGCCCTCGAGTTAAATATGTAAAGGGAAAGAAGTGTGCATAAGAAATATGTAAAGGGAAAGAAGTGTGCATAAGAAATAAACACATGATGTGGGAACAAGCCCTCGAGTTAAATATATAAAGGGAAAGAAGTGTGCATAAGAAATAAACACATGATGTGGGAACAAGCCCTCGAGTTAAATATGTAAAGGGAAAGAAGTGTGCATAATAAATATGTAAAGGGAAAGAAGTGTGCATAAGAAATATGTAAAGGGAAAGAAGTGTGCATAAGAAATATGTAAAGGGAAAGAAGTGTGCATAAGAAATATGTAAAGGGAAAGAAGTGTGCATAAGAAATATGTAAAGGAAAAGAAGTGTGCATAAGAAATATGTAAAGGAAAAGAAGTGTGCATAAGAAATATGTAAAGGGAAAGAAGTGTGCATAAGAAATATGTAAAGGGAAAGAAGTGTGCATAAGAAATAAACACATGATGTCGGGACAAGCCCTCGAGTTAAATATGTAAAGGGAAAGAAGTGTGCATAAGAAATAATAAAGGGAAATAAGTGTGCATAAAAATATGTAAAGGGAAAGAAGTGTGCATAAGAAATATGTAAAGGGAAAGAAGTGTGCATAAGAAATATGTAAAGGGAAAGAAGTGTGCATAAGAAATATGTAAAGGGAAAGAAGTGTGCATAAGAAATATGTAAAGGGAAAGAAGTGTGCATAAGAAATATGTAAAGGGAAAGAAGTGTGCATAAGAAATAGGTAAAGGGAAAGAAGTGTGCATAAGAAATAGGTAAAGGGAAAGAAGTGTGCATAAGAAATATGTAAAGGGAAAGAAGTGTGCATAAGAAATATGTAAAGGGAAAGAAGTGTGCATAAGAAATATGTAAAGGGAAAGAAGTGTGCATAAGAAATATGTAAAGGGAAAAAAGTGTGCATAAGAAATATGTAAAGGGAAAGAAGTGTGCATAAGAAATATGTAAAGGGAAAGAAGTGTGCATAAGAAATATGTAAAGGGAAAGAAGTGTGCATAATAAATATGTAAAGGGAAAGAAGTGTGCATAAGAAATATGTAAAGGGAAAGAAGTGTGCATAAGAAATATGTAAAGGGAAAGAAGTGTGCATAAGAAATATGTAAAGGGAAAGAAGTGTGCATAAGAAATATGTAAAGGGAAAGAAGTGTGCATAAGAAATATGTAAAGGGAAAGAAGTGTGCATAAGAAATATGTAAAGGGAACGAAGTGTGCATAAGAAATATGTAAAGGGAAAGAAGTGTGCATAAGAAATATGTAAAGGGAAAGAAGTGTGCATAAGAAATATGTAAAGGGAAAGAAGTGTGCATAAGAAATATGTAAAGGGAAAGAAGTGTGCATAAGAAATATGTAAAGGGAAAGAAGTGTGCATAAGAAATATGTAAAGGGAAAGAAGTGTGCATAAGAAATATGTAAAGGGAAAGAAGTGTGCATAAGAAATAAACACATGATGTGGGAACAAGCCCTCGAGTTAAATATGTAAAGGGAAAGAAGTGTGCATAAGAAATATGTAAAGGGAAAGAAGTGTGCATAAGAAATATGTAAAGGGAAAGAAGTGTGCATAAGAAATATGTAAAGGGAAAGAAGTGTGCATAAGAAATATGTAAAGGGAAAGAAGTGTGCATACAAAATATGTAAAGGGAAAGAAGTGTGCATAAGAAATATGTAAAGGGAAAGAAGTGTGCATAAGAAATATGTAAAGGGAAAGAAGTGTGCATAAGAAATATGTAAAGGGAAAGAAGTGTGCATAAGAAATATGTAAAGGGAAAGAAGTGTGCATAAGAAATATGTAAAGGGAATGAAGTGTGCATAAGAAATATGTAAAGGGAAAGAAGTGTGCATAAGAAATATGTAAAGGGAAAGAAGTGTGCATAAGAAATATGTAAAGGGAAAGAAGTGTGCATAAGAAATATGTAAAGGGAAAGAAGTGTGCATAAGAAATAAACACATGATGTGGGAACAAGCCCTCGAGTTAAATATGTAAAGGGAAAGAAGTGTGCATAAGAAATAAACACATGATGTGGGAACAAGCCCTCGAGTTAAATATGTAAAGGGAAAGAAGTGTGCATAAGAAATAAACACATGATGTGGGAACAAGCCCTCGAGTTAAATATGTAAAGGGAAAGAAGTGTGCATAAGAAATATGTAAAGGGAAAGAAGTGTGCATAAGATATATGTAAAGGGAAAGAAGTGTGCATAAGAAATATGTAAAGGGAAAGAAGTGTGCATAAGAAATATGTAAAGGGAATGAAGTGTGCATAAGAAATATGTAAAGGGAAAGAAGTGTGCATAAGAAATATGTAAAGGGAAAGAAGTGTGCATAAGAAATATGTAAAGGGAAAGAAGTGTGCATAAGAAATATGTAAAGGGAAAGAAGTGTGCATAAGAAATAAACACATGATGTGGGAACAAGCCCTCGAGTTAAATATGTAAAGGGAAAGAAGTGTGCATAAGAAATAAACACATGATGTGGGAACAAGCCCTCGAGTTAAATATGTAAAGGGAAAGAAGTGTGCATAAGAAATAAACACATGATGTGGGAACAAGCCCTCGAGTTAAATATGTAAAGGGAAAGAAGTGTGCATAAGAAATATGTAAAGGGAAAGAAGTGTGCATAAGAAATATGTAAAGGGAAAGAAGTGTGCATAAGAAATATGTAAAGGGAAAGAAGTGTGCATAAGAAATATGTAAAGGGAAAGAAGTGTGCATAAGAATTATGTAAAGGAAAAGAAGTGTGCATAAGAAATATGTAAAGGGAAAGAAGTGTGCATAAGAAATATGTAAAGGGAAAGAAGTGTGCATAAGAAATATGTAAAGGGAAAGAAGTGTGCATAAGAAATAAACACATGATGTCGGGACAAGCCCTCGAGTTAAATATGTAAAGGGAAAGAAGTGTGCATAAGAAATAATAAAGGGAAAGAAGTGTGCATAAAAATATGTAAAGGGAAAGAAGTGTGCATAAAAAAAAAAAGGTAAAGGGAAAGAAGTGTGCATAAGAAATATGTAAAGGGAAAGAAGTGTGCATAAGAAATATGTAAAGAGAAAGAAGTGTGCATAAGAAATATGTAAAGGGAAAGAAGTGTGCATAAGAAATATGTAAAGGAAAAGAAGTGTGCATAAGAAATATGTAAAGGGAAAGAGGTGTGCATAAGAAATATGTAAAGGGAAAGAAGTGTGCATAAGAAATATGTAAAGGGAAAGAAGTGTGCATAAGAAATAAACACATGATGTCGGGACAAGCCCTCGAGTTAAATATGTAAAGGGAAAGAAGTGTGCATAAGAAATAATAAAGAGAAAGAAGTGTGCATAAAAATATGTAAAGGGAAAGAAGTGTGCATAAAAATATGTAAAGGGAAAGAAGTGTGCATAAGAAATATGTAAAGGGAAAGAAGTGTGCATAAGAAATATGTAAAGGGAAAGAAGTGTGCATAAGAAATATGTAAAGGGAAAGAAGTGTGCATAAGAAATATGTAAAGGGAAAGAAGTGTGCATAAGAAATATGTAAAGGGAAAGAAGTGTGCATAAGAAATATGTAAAGGGAAAGAAGTGTGCATAAGAAATATGTAAAGGGAAAGAAGTGTGCATAAGAAATATGTAAAGGGAAAGAAGTGTGCATAAGAAATATGTAAAGGGAAAGAAGTGTGCATAAGAAATATGTAAAGGGAAAGAAGTGTGCATAAGAAATAAACACATGATGTGGGAACAAGCCCTCGAGTTAAATATGTAAAGGGAAAGAAGTGTGCATAAGAAATATGTAAAGGGAAAGAAGTGTGCATAAGAAATATGTAAAGGGAAAGAAGTGTGCATAAGAAATATGTAAAGGGAAAGAAGTGTGCATAAGAAATATGTAAAGGGAAAGAAGTGTGCATAAGAAATATGTAAAGGGAAAGAAGTGTGCATAAGAAATATGTAAAGGGAAAGAAGTGTGCATAAGAAATATGTAAAGGGAAAGAAGTGTGCATAAGAAATATGTAAAGGGAAAGAAGTGTGCATAAGAAATATGTAAAGGGAAAGAAGTGTGCATAAGAAATATGTAAAGGGAATGAAGTGTGCATAAGAAATATGTAAAGGGAAAGAAGTGTGCATAAGAAATATGTAAAGGGAAAGAAGTGTGCATAAGAAATATGTAAAGGGAAAGAAGTGTGCATAAGAAATATGTAAAGGGAAAGAAGTGTGCATAAGAAATAAACACATGATGTGGGAACAAGCCCTCGAGTTAAATATGTAAAGGAAAAGAAGTGTGCATAAGAAATAAACACATGATGTGGGAACAAGCCCTCGAGTTAAATATGTAAAGGGAAAGAAGTGTGCATAAGAAATAAACACATGATGTGGGAACAAGCCCTCGAGTTAAATATGTAAAGGGAAAGAAGTGTGCATAAGAAATATGTAAAGGGAAAGAAGTGTGCATAAGAAATATGTAAAGGGAAAGAAGTGTGCATAAGAAATATGTAAAGGGAAAGAAGTGTGCATAAGAAATATGTAAAGGGAAAGAAGTGTGCATAAGAATTATGTAAAGGAAAAGAAGTGTGCATAAGAAATATGTAAAGGGAAAGAAGTGTGCATAAGAAATATGTAAAGGGAAAGAGGTGTGCATAAGAAATATGTAAAGGGAAAGAAGTGTGCATAAGAAATATGTAAAGGGAAAGAAGTGTGCATAAGAAATAAACACATGATGTCGGGACAAGCCCTCGAGTTAAATATGTAAAGGGAAAGAAGTGTGCATAAGAAATAATAAAGGGAAAGAAGTGTGCATAAAAATATGTAAAGGGAAAGAAGTGTGCATAAGAAATATGTAAAGGGAAAGAAGTGTGCATAAGAAATATGTAAAGGGAAAGAAGTGTGCATAAGAAATATGTAAAGAGAAAGAAGTGTGCATAAGAAATATGTAAAGGGAAAGAAGTGTGCATAAGAAATATGTAAAGGGAAAGAAGTGTACATAAGAAATATGTAAAGGAAAAGAAGTGTGCATAAGAAATATGTAAAGGGAAAGAGGTGTGCATAAGAAATATGTAAAGGGAAAGAAGTGTGCATAAGAAATTTGTAAAGGGAAAGAAGTGTGCATAAGAAATAAACACATGATGTCGGGACAAGCCCTCGAGTTAAATATGTAAAGGGAAAGAAGTGTGCATAAGAAATAATAAAGAGAAAGAAGTGTGCATAAACATATGTAAAGGGAAAGAAGTGTGCATAAAAATATGTAAAGGGAAAGAAGTGTGCATAAGAAATATGTAAAGGGAAAGAAGTGTGCATAAGAAATATGTAAAGAGAAAGAAGTGTGCATAAGAAATATGTAAAGGGAAAGAAGTGTGCATAAGAAATATGTAAAGGGAAAGAAGTGTGCATAAGAAATATGTAAAGGGAAAGAAGTGTGCATAAGAAATATGTAAAGGGAAAGAAGTGTGCATAAGAAATATGTAAAGGGAAAGAAGTGTGCATAAGAAATATGTAAAGGGAAAGAAGTGTGCATAAGAAATATGTAAAGGGAAAGAAGTGTGCATAAGAAATATGTAAAGGGAAAGAAGTGTGCATAAGAAATATGTAAAGGGAAAGAAGTGTGCATAAGAAATATGTAAAGGGAAAGAAGTGTGCATAAGAAATATGTAAAGGGAAAGAAGTGTGCATAAGAAATATGTAAAGGGAAAGAAGTGTGCATAAGAAATATGTAAAGGGAAAGAAGTGTGCATAAGAAATATGTAAAGGGAAAGAAGTGTGCATAAGAAATATGTAAAGGGAAAGAAGTGTGCATAAGAAATATGTAAAGGGAAAGAAGTGTGCATAAGAAATAAACACATGATGTGGGAACAAGCCCTCGAGTTAAATATGTAAAGGGAAAGAAGTGTGCATAAGAAATATGTAAAGGGAAAGAAGTGTGCATAAGAAATATGTAAAGGGAAAGAAGTGTGCATAAGAAATATGTAAAGGGAAAGAAGTGTGCATAAGAAATATGTAAAGGGAAAGAAAGGTGCATAAGAAATATGTAAAGGGAAAGAAGTGTGCATAAGAAATATGTAAAGGGAAAGAAGTGTGCATGAGAAATATGTAAAGGGAAAGAAGTGTGCATAAGAAATATGTAAAGGGAAAGAAGTGTGCATAAGAAATATGTAAAGGGAAAGAAGTGTGCATAAGAAATATGTAAAGGGAAAGAAGTGTGCATAAGAAATATGTAAAGGGAAAGAAGTGTGCATAAGAAATATGTAAAGGGAAAGAAGTGTGCATAAGAAATATGTAAAGGGAAAGAAGTGTGCATAAGAAATATGTAAAGGGAAAGAAGTGTGCATAAGAAATATGTAAAGGGAAATAAGTGTGCATAAGAAATATGTAAAGGGAAAGAAGTGTGCATAAGAAATATGTAAAGGGAAAGAAGTGTGCATAAGAAATATGTAAAGGGAAAGAAGTGTGCATAAGAAATATGTAAAGGGAAAGAAGTGTGCATAAGAAATTTGTAAAGGGAAAGAAGTGTGCATAAGAAATATGTAAAGGGAAAGAAGTGTGCATAAGAAATATGTAAAGGGAAAGAAGTGTGCATCAGAAATATGTAAAGGGAAAGAAGTGTGCATAAGAAATAAACACATGATGTGGGAACAAGCCCTCGAGTTAAATATGTAAAGGGAAAGAAGTGTGCATAAGAAATATGTAAAGGGAAAGAAGTGTGCATAAGAAATATGTAAAGGGAAAGAAGTGTGCATAAGAAATATGTAAAGGGAAAGAAGTGTGCATAAGAAATATGTAAAGGGAAAGAAGTGTGCATAAGAAATATGTAAAGGGAAAGAAGTGTGCATAAGAAATATGTAAAGGGAAAGAAGTGTGCATAAGAAATATGTAAAGGGAAAGAAGTGTGCATAAGAAATATGTAAAGGGAAAGAAGTGTGCATAAGAAATATGTAAAGGGAAAGAAGTGTGCATAAGAAATATGTAAAGGGAATGAAGTGTGCATAAGAAATATGTAAAGGGAAAGAAGTGTGCATAAGAAATATGTAAAGGGAAAGAAGTGTGCATAAGAAATATGTAAAGGGAAAGAAGTGTGCATAAGAAATATGTAAAGGGAAAGAAGTGTGCATAAGAAATAAACACATGATGTGGGAACAAGCCCTCGAGTTAAATATGTAAAGGGAAAGAAGTGTGCATAAGAAATAAACACATGATGTGGGAACAAGCCCTCGAGTTAAATATGTAAAGGGAAAGAAGTGTGCATAAGAAATAAACACATGATGTGGGAACAAGCCCTCGAGTTAAATATGTAAAGGGAAAGAAGTGTGCATAAGAAATATGTAAAGGGAAAGAAGTGTGCATAAGATATATGTAAAGGGAAAGAAGTGTGCATAAGAAATATGTAAAGGGAAAGAAGTGTGCATAAGAAATATGTAAAGGGAAAGAAGTGTGCATAAGAAATATGTAAAGGAAAAGAAGTGTGCATAAGAAATATGTAAAGGGAAAGAAGTGTGCATAAGAAATATGTAAAGGGAAAGAAGTGTGCATAAGAAATATGTAAAGGGAAAGAAGTGTGCATAAGAAATAAACACATGATGTCGGGACAAGCCCTCGAGTTAAATATGTAAAGGGAAAGAAGTGTGCATAAGAAATAATAAAGGGAAAGAAGTGTGCATAAAAATATGTAAAGGGAAAGAAGTGTGCATAAGAAATATGTAAAGGGAAAGAAGTGTGCATAAGAAATATGTAAAGGGAAAGAAGTGTGCATAAGAAATATGTAAAGGGAAAGAAGTGTGCATAAGAAATATGTAAAGGGAAAGAAGTGTGCATAAGAAATATGTAAAGGGAAAGAAGTGTGCATAAGAAATATGTAAAGGGAAAGAAGTGTGCATAAGAAATATGTAAAGGGAAAGAAGTGTGCATAAGAAATATGTAAAGGGAAAGAAGTGTGCATAAGAAATATGTAAAGGGAAAAAAGTGTGCATAAGAAATATGTAAAGGGAAAGAAGTGTGCATAAGAAATATGTAAAGGGAAAGAAGTGTGCATAAGAAATATGTAAAGGGAAAGAAGTGTGCATAATAAATATGTAAAGGGAAAGAAGTGTGCATAATAAATATGTAAAGGGAAAGAAGTGTGCATAAGAAATATGTAAAGGGAAAGAAGTGTGCATAAGAAATATGTAAAGGGAAAGAAGTGTGCATAAGAAATATGTAAAGGGAAAGAAGTGTGCATAAGAAATATGTAAAGGGAAGGAAGTGTGCATAAGAAATATGTAAAGGGAAAGAAGTGTGCATAAGAAATATGTAAAGGGAAAGAAGTGTGCATAAGAAATATGTAAAGGGAAAGAAGTGTGCATAAGAAATATGTAAAGGGAAAGAAGTGTGCATAAGAAATATGTAAAGGGAAAGAAGTGTGCATAAGAAATATGTAAAGGGAAAGAAGTGTGCATAAGAAATATGTAAAGGGAAAGAAGTGTGCATAAGAAATATGTAAAGGGAAAGAAGTGTGCATAAGAAATATGTAAAGGGAAAGAAGTGTGCATAGGAAATATGTAAAGGGAAAGAAGCGTGCATAAGAAATATGTAAAGGGAAAGAAGTGTGCATAAGAAATATGTAAAGGGAAAGAAGTGTGCATAAGAAATATGTAAAGGGAAAGAAGTGTGCATAAGAAATATGTAAAGGGAAAGAAGTGTGCATAAGAAATATGTAAAGGGGAAGAAGTGTGCATAAGAAATATGTAAAGGGAAAGAAGTGTGCATAATAAATATGTAAAGGGAAAGAAGTGTGCATAAGAAATATGTAAAGGGAAAGAAGTGTGCATAAGAAATATGTAAAGGGAAAGAAGTGTGCATAAGAAATATGTAAAGGGAAAGAAGTGTGCATAAGAAATATGTAAAGGGAAAGAAGTGTGCATAAGAAATATGTAAAGGGAAAGAAGTGTGCATAAGAAATATGTAAAGGGAAAGAAGTGTGCATAAGAAATATGTAAAGGGAAAGAAGTGTGCATAAGAAATATGTAAAGGGAAAGAAGTGTGCATAAGAAATATGTAAAGGGAAAGAAGTGTGCATAAGAAATATGTAAAGGGAAAGAAGTGTGCATAAGAAATATGTAAAGGGAAAGAAGTGTGCATAAGAAATATGTAAAGGGAAAGAAGTGTGCATAAGAAATATGTAAAGGGAAAGAAGTGTGCATAAGAAATAAACACATGATGTGGGAACAAGCCCTCGAGTTAAATATGTAAAGGGAAAGAAGTGTGCATAAGAAATATGTAAAGGGAAAGAAGTGTGCATAAGAAATATGTAAAGGGAAAGAAGTGTGCATAAGAAATATGTAAAGGGAAAGAAGTGTGCATCAGAAATATGTAAAGGGAAAGAAAGGTGCATAAGAAATATGTAAAGGGAAAGAAGTGTGCATAAGAAATATGTAAAGGGAAAGAAGTGTGCATAAGAAATATGTAAAGGGAAAGAAGTGTGCATAAGAAATATGTAAAGGGAAAGAAGTGTGCATAAGAAATATGTAAAGGGAAAGAAGTGTGCATAAGAAATATGTAAAGGGAAAGAAGTGTGCATAAGAAATATGTAAAGGGAAAGAAGTGTGCATAAGAAATATGTAAAGGGAAAGAAGTGTGCATAAGAAATATGTAAAGGGAAAGAAGTGTGCATAAGAAATATGTAAAGGGAAAGAAGTGTGCATAAGAAATATGTAAAGGGAAAGAAGTGTGCATAAGAAATATGTAAAGGGAAAGAAGTGTGCATAAGAAATATGTAAAGGGAAAGAAGTGTGCATAAGAAATATGTAAAGGGAAAGAAGTGTGCATAAGAAATATGTAAAGGGAAAGAAGTGTGCATAAGAAATATGTAAAGGGAAAGAAGTGTGCATAAGAAATATGTAAAGGGAAAGAAGTGTGCATAAGAAATATGTAAAGGGAAAGAAGTGTGCATAAGAAATATGTAAAGGGAAAGAAGTGTGCATCAGAAATATGTAAAGGGAAAGAAGTGTGCATAAGAAATAAACACATGATGTGGGAACAAGCCCTCGAGTTAAATATGTAAAGGGAAAGAAGTGTGCATAAGAAATATGTAAAGGGAAAGAAGTGTGCATAAGAAATATGTAAAGGGAAAGAAGTGTGCATAAGAAATATGTAAAGGGAAAGAAGTGTGCATAAGAAATATGTAAAGGGAAAGAAAGGTGCATAAGAAATATGTAAAGGGAAAGAAGTGTGCATAAGAAATATGTAAAGGGAAAGAAGTGTGCATAAGAAATATGTAAAGGGAAAGAAGTGTGCATGAGAAATATGTAAAGGGAAAGAAGTGTGCATAAGAAATATGTAAAGGGAAAGAAGTGTGCATAAGAAATATGTAAAGGGAAAGAAGTGTGCATAAGAAATATGTAAAGGGAAAGAAGTGTGCATAAGAAATATGTAAAGGGAAAGAAGTGTGCATAAGAAATATGTAAAGGGAAAGAAGTGTGCATAAGAAATATGTAAAGGGAAAGAAGTGTGCATAAGAAATATGTAAAGGGAAATAAGTGTGCATAAGAAATATGTAAAGGGAAAGAAGTGTGCATAAGAAATATGTAAAGGGAAAGAAGTGTGCATATGAAATATGTAAAGGGAAAGAAGTGTGCATAAGAAATATGTAAAGGGAAAGAAGTGTGCATAAGAAATATGTAAAGGGAAAGAAGTGTGCATAAGAAATATGTAAAGGGAAAGAAGTGTGCATAAGAAATATGTAAAGGGAAAGAAGTGTGCATAAGAAATATGTAAAGGGAAAGAAGTGTGCATAAGAAATATGTAAAGGGAAAGAAGTGTGCATAAGAAATATGTAAAGGGAAAGAAGTGTGCATAAGAAAATATGTAAAGGGAAAGAAGTGTGCATAAGAAATATGTAAAGGGAAAGAAGTGTGCATAAGAAATATGTAAAGGGAAAGAAGTGTGCATAAGAAATATGTAAAGGGAAAGAAGTGTGCATAAGAAATATGTAAAGGGAAAGAAGTGTGCATAAGAAATATGTAAAGGGAAAGAAGTGTGCATAAGAAATATGTAAAGGGAAAGAAGTGTGCATAAGAAATATGTAAAGGGAAAGAAGTGTGCATAAGAAATATGTAAAGGGAAAGAAGTGTGCATAAGAAATAACATGAAGTGGAAAAGCCCTCGAGTTAAATATGTAAAGGGAAAGAAGTGTGCATAAGAAATATGTAAAGGGGAAAGAAGTGTGCATAAGAAATATGTAAAGGGAAAGAAGTGTGCATAAGAAATATGTAAAGGGAAAGAAGTGTGCATAAGAAATATGTAAAGGGAAAGAAGTGTGCATAATAAATATGTAAAAGGGAAAGAAGTGTGCATAAGAAATATGTAAAGGGAAAGAAGTGTGCATAAGAAATATGTAAAGGGAAAGAAGTGTGCATACGAAATATGTAAAGGGAAAGAAGTGTGCATAGAAATATGTAAAGGGAAAGAAGTGTGCATGAGAAATATGTAAAGGGAAAGAAGTGTGCATAAGAAATATGTAAAGGGAAAGAAGTGTGCATGAGAAATATGTAAAGGGAAAGAAGTGTGCATAAGAAATATGTAAAGGGAAAGAAGTGTGCATAAGAAATATGTAAAGGGGAAAGAAGTGTGCATAAGAAATATGTAAAGGGAAAGAAGTGTGCATAAGAAATATGTAAAGGGAAAGAAGTGTGCATGAAGAAATATGTAAAGGGAAAGAAGTGTGCATAAGAAATATGTAAAGGGAAAGAAGTGTGCATGAGAAATATGTTAAAGGGAAAGAAGTGTGGCATAAGAAATATGTAAAGGGACAAGAAGT